>JANHGC010003631.1:160146-171142 GCA_027560395.1 Boaedon fuliginosus
AGGATGCTGCAAATGGCTGCAAATGCAAGCCGGTTTCCAAGTGCCCGAGATGCAGTCGTGTGTGTGTGTGTGTGTGTGTGTGTGTGTGTGTGTGCGCGCACGTGCAGATGTTGGAACTTCGAAAACAGGTCAAAAGTAGCTCTGGAGAGGTCTGTTGTAACTTTGACTGGTCACTAAGCGACCAGTCATTAAGCGAGCACTACTTGTACTTAATCCTCTTCTCCTAGAGCTCTTGCTCACAGTCACTTCGGGGAATTGCCTTTCATATTGACATTCAGTGTTGGAAGGTCATTCAATCCAGCAGTCCCCAGCTTTTCTGGCTATGCAGATCGGCGGGAGTGGGCGGAAGGAGGCGGGGAGAGAATCCAGGAACAATTCTGATCATGCGCTTTCTAAAATATGCGTTTGAATGGAGCGGGGCTATATAAATAAGCTGCAGAAGATTGATTAAAACCAGGGCCTGCCAAACCCCTGGCCACAGACCGGTCCTGGGCCATGGACTGTTGGGAAGCAGACCGTGGAAGTGGTGGGCGAGCACCCGTGCAGCTCCATTTGCAAAGTGGTAGGCACGGACTGGTCACACAAATGGAGATTTGCATGTGTGCTCGCCCGCCGCTTCCACGGTCTGGTTCCCAACAGACCTAGGACGGGACTGCAGCCTGGGCGTTGGGACCCCGGTTTTAATAAATCTTATTTATTTATTTGTTTGTTTGTTTATTTAATTGGATTTATACCCCACCACACTTCCCCAGTCAGGGGGAACTCGAGGTGGCTAACAACAAATTTCAAATACAATATTGCACAGTATAAAAAAGCTAACCAACATTCAACACATCCACGGGGGGGGGGCACATCAGTTCCAGGCCATCCGACAGAGCCAAGCCCTAGTGGCTTTACGGGAGGCCAACAAGGTGGGGATGGTCCTGATCTCCGTAGGAGCTGATTTAGCCCCACTCTATTCAAACACAAATTTCTGAAAGCCCATGATCAGAATTGTTTCTGGGTTTAACTGCAAAGTAACTGCAAAATTGCAATATGAGAGAGACAGCTGTGACAATGAATCAGCATCTCAGCATGACTCCCCATATTTAGAAGCCAGAAATGCATGTGAAGCAATCAGCAATCCCAAAACACACATACCTTGTTCCTCATTGCCCTCAAAAGATCTCTTACCGAGCCTCCTTTATAGGACCGGAATTTTCGAAGATCTGCCAAGAAACATTCAAATTAAGACTTTTAGAGCTGACTAGAGCTATTTTTGCATTTGAGATGAGTGAAACAATACAATAGAAAGTAAGAAAAATAAAACTGAACCTGTCTGAAGCGGGACGGTTATGTGCTCTCTCCAGTCCATCTTCACCACAGCTCTTCCTCCTCTCTCCAGCTCCTTCACTATTGGACCATCTAGAGATTCTTTTTCTATCCGGTCACTCACGTCCTGCAATTAATATCAGACATTTATAGCCCATCACGTTTGGCTGCAGCTTACATGGTCTCCGACCTCAAAAGCTTCTCCAATGGGGAAAAGAAAAAAAGATGCTGTGGTTGCTTTCACAACATCCTTGGGGGGTCCCCCCCCCGATATGATCTGTGCTTTGATCAAGCTCACACATGGCCTTCGCCGGGCTCCCAAGCTCTCCCCCAATACACATGACCTATACCGGCCACCCCAGACCTCTCCCAGCACCTCCCACCCCTCTGGGCACCCTCATACCTGGGACTCCTACTATTTCCCGCTTAATGACCTATGTACCCCGAGTCAATTGGGACTGCCAGGACTGTCGTCACTAAGCAATGCGTTCACATGACATCCAGTTTTATGACCGAATCACTTAGCAATGGCAATCCCAGTCCCAACTGCTATTAAAACCTCAGTATTTCTGAGTATAATGTAGTTCAGATTTATAGCAGGCAAAGTTAAAAAGTTCGCCAAAAAAGAAACCGTGGCCAACCTGGAAAAACTGAAGCTGCTTCTCTAAGCTCCAGAAAAAAGGGTGCTTCAGGACGCAATTAGCTGAAGGTCGTTTCTGAGGGTCCATATTGATCATCTCCTCTATCAAGTCACGTGCAACAATGTCTTCTGTGGAAACAAAACCAAAACAAATTGGAACATTCAGAGCCTTTTTACAGAGCTAGTATTTTCTCCCTTAGAAGACAAGGAGACAAAACCTACGATCCCAGTGCCTGAAAGAAAGAAAGAAAAACCCACAATAGGTTCCTTCTATGGCTGATCTGGATAACATACGGATAGATCTTAATGGCATTGCCTGTGTTTTCTTCACTGCTCTTGCAAGAAAAGCTGATGGCACTGTCGGAGTTGCTTGGTCCAGAACGCCACTACTATTCATCAGTAAACCAAAGTATAGTTTGCTGCATAATTCAAATGTTAATCCAATCCACATTTGATGGGAATTGCACAATGTGCCCAGGGTTGCTTTTCAGAGTGAGATGGGTGGCACATAAATTTAATAAATAAATAAAATGCACTAGATTAGAGATTGGATTGCTGTGGTTCAGCTATTTAGGAGCCATCACCACCATCATCTCCAAAGTGGAAAATAAGACTGGAAGCCAAGATAAAGAAATTAGACTCAAGATATGACTAATTTAAAGAACATGAAAGACCAAAAGAAGGAAGATTTTAAGAACTAGTATAAGCCTAATTTAAAAAAATATTGGTTTAGCGCCAGAAAAATGGAACTTTGGAAATCGTAAAGCAACAAATAATAGCAATTGTAGGGAATATTGAATGTTGTGAGGTATGAATCATCCAATTTAAGCAAAATCTCCCATCTCAATCAGACCAGAGTTGATTCTACTGACGAATAAATGGCAGTTAGCAATTCTAACTAGAAACACAAAAGAAACAATCCAGTTGTGAAAAGATCTATAGGAAAGTCAGAAAGATTATAACAAAAAGGCTGGATAGCTAACAGAATTGGAAGATGAATTTAGTGAAAATCAAATGAAAGAACTAAGAATAACAGCGAAAATAGTTAAAAATTGAGTTAAAATTTTTTTTAAATGGATATCTCATGGAAATGATGAACTGCATGGCTTTTGCCTCAGATAACATATTAGTGCACATCCAGCTAAACAGCTTAATGAAGCATTGCATAAAGGAAACATCCGTGACAGGTAAATAAGTGGCAATGCTTATCTGATTCAAAAAGACCCAGCAAAAGGGATCACACCAGAAAACAACAGGGAAATAACGTGCTTGCCTATAATGTTTAAATTGTACACCAGGGGTGTCAAACTCGTGTTACGGTGTTGTCATGTGACATATTGCGACTTTCCCCCCTTCTCTAAACTGGGCGTGGCCAGCGCATGATGCATGCGGCCCGTGGACTGCGAGTTTGACAGTCCTGTTGTGCACTATTTAAAATAGTTGTTCACTATTATGCCTGTACAGGCATAATAATGAACAACATCCAATATTATTTAGAAAAATTAGCATCCTTCCAGAAGAACAGAAAGATATAAAAGGAAAAGCAGAGGTAGAAAAGATTGATAAAATGGTTTTGGAGAACTGGAAAAGGTGAAAAACCAATTTACATATAGTCTGGATGGATTATTATTGGTGGATAACATACCAAATCCAGTCTAAATATTTGGCTGACTGCACAGTTATAACTTTGAATAAATCAAGATAACTTACAAAAAAAATCACTTGAATTCAGCGAGATTCTATCACTTTTTTGCATACATACAGTATAATACACACAGAAAATTCTTCACTACAAAATATAACCCCAACTCAACCATCAGTTTTCACATGTAGCCTAAACACCTGTGCTGGACCTATCAAGGTATCAAGGCATGCCACAAACATCACCATCATCATCAACAAAAACTGAATCCTAGCCTGCTTACCATGGACCTCCAGATTTAGGAAATCCAGACTGTATGCGCCCAGTAAAATGTTGGCTTGCCGCTGCAGGGATTTGCCAAATGGATGGTTGCCTTCTGATATCACGTAGTAGAAAACACAACCAGCTGAAAAAATATCCACTGTGTGGGTCTACAAGAGAACCATTTTTTAAAAGTATTACTGTACAGCATCTTTAACAAGATTATAAACCACTGAGCAGCTTTTGGCAGTTGGACAGCCTTAAAAATCCAGTTACTGACTGACTGACTGACTGAATGTTGGCCATATTAAAGAAAGATAAATTTCTAAGATATACAAAATATTAGAATTTCAACAGGATTATTTATAGTACCTTACTAAAATTCTAAAGATAAATAGCAGGGTAAAATATAATTTATAGAACTTGTGAATACAGAGGTTATATTGCACAAGGCAAATCTTGCATTTAGCTGAATACATAAGTAATAAAAGATTAAATCTATATTAATTTCAAAGTAATATGTGATATTCTTGCGTTGGCAGTACATGTTGTTTGACACAAGGGGTTTTCTCTCGAACGCTTTAATTTTTATTTTTTTTCCTAAACTACTTTTCTAAGTGTGCCTCCTTATTTTTTGTTCAAAACACATCTGAAACATTCTCTTTCCTCAGCTTTAAAAGTTTTAAAATATACATTATTTTTCATCGTGCAGCTGTGGATATGATACAACTCTACACAAAGGAAATAGATTTAGTTTAAATCAAATCTAATCATAAATTAAATGTCTTAAATTGAAAGGTTTATCTAACGATGTTAACAGCTATTCATCCTTGGATGCTGTATTAGGGATGAGAACAGCTGCCTTTGATTTCAACGTATTAATTTACTCTAAAATTGAAATCTTTGGAACCTAAGTGGGTTTTTGAAAGACTTTGAACTTTGAAAAAGACAAGTGAAGAAGCTGGAACTGTAAAATACTATTTTAAAAAATCAGCAATTACAAATACTGCTATTCTCCACTGTTTACAGCATTTTATGAAACCCAAAACAAGATCAGATTGCTGATGACTTGACTCTCCCAAATGATCAAGGAGAGATTGGAAACGCTCCTTCCTTGCCCCTTTTCTGTCTTCTTCACTCAAAAAGGAATTTCTGACCGAACTCCAAAATTCACACTTATCTAAAGAGAGCTAGGCCGCTCTAGGACCTTATTAAAGATTGACTTTATCCAAAAGAGGGATCAGATCTCTCTTTCTTGTTAGGAAGGAAAACTCTGTCCCAGAGGTAAATCCTTTCAAACTTCTGCAGGATATCCTACCCTGCTTCTCACCTTCTTCATATGAGAGAAAGGAAAAAGGTGCCATCACATAAATACGGGCCTTATTTCAAATCACCGTTCAAGGAAACCCCAGCAAAAAAAGATTCAAAGCAAACGAGCAAAATGCTCCTGACTTACCGGATTCTCTTTGCAGTCCTCGCTCAGTATTTCCGGAGCAATCCAACCTTCGGTGCCTGGGACTCCAGACCGACGGCTAAAACTGTGCCTGCCGACTGCAAGCTTCTTGCAGAGGCCAAAGTCGGAAATCATGGCTTTTACCTTGCCATGGGCATTCGGCATAGAGATGAGGATGTTGTGGGGCTTCAGGTCTCTGTGGACTGAAAGGAAGGCATGAGGAAGACCACGAATGAGAAAAGAGCCAACTTACGGTTTCAGGATGCTGACCTCATCTCAAAATCCAGTCTGATTATAGGCTTATTCTCATACTGCTTATTTATGGCACCATCTGTCATGACTGAACTGCTGGAGTTCCACCATAAGAGTCCCAAGTATAGGTTTTATATTGTTATGATGGCTAGGGATGCTACACAACAACTTCTTTGTAGCAACACCCCTCCCCCAACCATTGTTATAATGATATAAAGTCTCTGGTGCCGAAATGTCCTTCTTTTAATCACATGCACCTTTCCCATTTTTCCTCTTAAAGAAGAAAGTCAACTCTATAGTTCATGGGTTATGCAGCTCGCTTAAAGAGATGTTCAGCTCTTTAGTGTCCCCTCATTATATATCTAATTCCTAGATTTTTATCCCACGTTTGTTACACTGACTTCTCATCTTCTCATCAACTTACAGCCAGTATATAACGTTGCCATTACATAAAACAGTAGCTCTGGCCTTAATTTGTTTACCTTCCATCTCACAACCCCAGAATCTTCCTCCATTTCCTGAAAAATATTACCCTGCCACCCCAAACTGAGCCTCTAATAGGCTTCCCTTTAAAAGGGCAGTGAGAGAGCTGCCCACTAAAATAAAAGGACTTCTTACCTATATTGAGAGAGTGAAGATAAGCCATGCCAGACATGGTCTGCTGTAAGAGGGTGATTGGCTGCAAGCCATGATGACCAAAGTCCTTCTGTTCCACATACTAAAATTACACATACAGAAAATCAGAATGAGATTAACATCGCAATGCTCTGTACTCTCTCTAGAAAACAAACCAAGCAGCAATTTGTTTCTGGATAAACATGCATGTGTAATTTCTGTAGGAGATCCCCAAAGGTGCTTTTCCAAAAGGCAACTGGACTTTCTTGTTTTTGTCATTTTTCGTTTCTCCTTTACTGTCAGTGTCAGTTTCATTTTCTCAGCTGGCACCGTTACTATGGCAATAATCTGTTATGTTATGTCTTTTCACCAGGAAAGTTCCTTCCTGCGGCTGCGCAGAAGAGAACTCCACCCCTTCACTTTCATTCCTGTTATGGCTTCCGATGGGATCAGAGGTAAATCTGCTAATGCATCGTGTAGAGTTTATTTCTTTGTTTCAATAAACTGTTTTTATTAGATATCCATCATGTTTATTTTGTGAGCAATGAATCAAAGTATTCCATCTTGCCTCGGCAGCTATTTTTGCTGCATAAATTTTTTTCCTTAAAAACATTTCATTTCTCATCCAAAAACTTTCTTCATTTCTGACTGGACTGAACCATTCAGTCAGAACTTAACAAGCTTCTAGGATGAGAAGGGAGAGGATGAAAATTTTGGAAAAGCATCTTTAGGACAACCATGACCTGGATGATTGAGAAACTCCGTAGACTTCTGTAGGAGAGGTAACCAAATGACCATCTGGTGTTTGGGATTACAATTCCCATGAAGTGTGTAACCCAGAAAGTAGCAGTAGAATTTAGAAATGAATGGTGTAAACCAGTTGGGGCTTGCTCTGAAATGTTTGGGTGCAAAAAATTGAGTTAGAGACCCTTGCAATTAGAATGAGGCAAAACCAGAGGAAACAAGATTCTCTTGTGGAGCTGTAAATTCAGGGATTCTGCCGGATAACAGCAGATTGGACATAAAGAGATGCACAAAGGGAGACAGGAGAGAAGCAGGAGAAGATCAGCCTGGAGGCACCAGGCAAAGGGAAGAAGAGGTAGCCTAAGGAGACAAGGGACCTAGGAGTCTTTAAGGGAAGACTTTAAAGGAAGAGAGATACAAAGTTTACTTGAGTGGAAGAGAGATACGAGGCAGAGCCAAAGCCTTCAAATTACAGGAGAGCCAGAAAGATTCCGGGTGAGTGAGATGCAAAGGGGGGAAAGCCCAAAACTGTATCTGCTATCTATAGATACCAGACGAAGAGACAGCCTGGGAGTGCAATGGGATTTGTTTTGATTGGCACACTCAGTCAATGTCCCAAAGATGCTTTTTCAAAAGGCAACTGGACTTTGTTTTTCCTTGAAAATGTTTCACTTCTCATCCATGAAGATTCTTCAGTTCTGGAGCTTCTTGGATGAGAAGCAAAACGTCTTCAAGGAAAAACAAAGGAAGTCCAGTTGCCTCTCGAGAAAGCACTTTTGGGACAACCATGACCTGGATGACTGAGAATCTCCACAGACATTCAGCCAATGGGGATAAGAGGCTCCCAAGTTTCACCAGCAGACTGGGTTTAAACCTGAAAGCAAAGGGGAGGGTCAAGATATTTTTATGTGGTGAATTTTAACGTCATAAATTGCCTGTTGTGAGTTGGTCAGCCATATAAATTTGTTCAATAATGATGATAATAATAAACACACAAAAGATATATAGTTCAGGTTTACCTCCTGTAAGGTGGCAGCACAGAGTTCCAGAGCAATGTACTGGAACTGGCGGTCCCTCTCGGTGCAGAAATAGCGGATTACATTAGGGTGTTCATCAGATTCACGCAGAAGCTGGACCTCCCGGTCAGCAAAGCTGAAACATTCGGGGAGAATTCTCTTCACAGCAACATCTCTGTTGTCAAACGTGCCCCTGTGAATATTCCAACATACAAGGGGGCAATGATTTAGCCTTCATCCATGCAGTCAGTTAGGATCTCACCTCGAATGCAGAGTTAAGAAGCTTACAACAGTATTTCAAGAGATTTTAAAATGGTTTAGAAAGAATATCCTAGGCTATGGATACATTTATTTTTTTTGGGTGGTGGTGGTGGTATTTATAGTATTGCAAAGAGGACTCTGCCAGAGGATAGTGTATTTTTCTAGCCTGAAAGTAAAAAGTGACATGGGTGGCAGAGAGGTGCACTGTGCAAATTAACTAGTATAAAGTCACAGTGTAAAACTTTTTCTTGGTCTCTGGAAGAACCTTTCTACTAAGGAAGTATGATGGGAAAGGCAGCGAAAAAACTGCCGGGGCTGCAATAAACTGACAGTGATGCCACCTGAGTCCCTCCTAAGATTGAATAAACAGGAAAGGCAGATTGCATCAGCCACATATCATTTCACAGGATCCTCAAAAAGCACAGACGATCAGAGCAACTGGGTGCATTTAGTAGCACTTTTCAAGTACCCAAAGAGGCATCATGAAAAAAGATCAGGATCCGTGTGCCACCAGTCATTTCATAATGTATAAAATGGAACAACAGATCTAAGTTACAGGAAGGCAGATTCTGACTGAATGTTAGAAAAAGCAGCTGGACTGTGGGATTAGTAACCCAGGAAAAGACGGTGGACAGGATTTGTTCAGGTGGAGGCTCCTCAGTTATGCTTTAATTTAAGTTCTTAAATTGAGCCACATTTGATGGCCTAAAGCTGGGGTCCCCAACCTCAGGCCATGGACCAGCAGTGGTCCGCAGCCCGCTAGGAACCAGGCCTCACCGCAAGCGAAGTCACATTCATGCACCCACAAGATCCAGGCAGCATGCAAAACCAGCCCCCCACTCCCACGGGCCATGGAAAAACTTCCCTCCACAGAACTGGTCCCAGGTGCCCAAAAGGTTGGGGACCGCTGGGCTAAAGGGTTCTGTTCTTACAATTAGTAAAAAGGCAGATCAACGCGGATTTTATGGTATGAAGGAAAATTTAAGAAAGGCTGGTCTCTCTCAACAACATACAGGTGGTCCTTGACTTACAACAATGGAGCCTGGAATTTTGTCACTAGTCATTGCAGGTATAAGTCTGTATTATGTGAGCAGACTTGATTTTACTACTGTTTTTACAATGTTCCTAAGTGAATCACCATGGTTGTTAAGTGAAATATGTGGTTCTTAAGTGAATCATGTGATTGTTAAGCGAATCCAGCACATTGGCATTGTTGGAAAATGGCAAAAACCATAGCAAATGGTGATCATGTGATTGCAGAATACTGGGATTATCATAAGATAGCTGATTACCCGGCCTTGCTCGGGTTTTTTTTTTTAAAAGAAGTATATTTGTGCTGCAGCTTTTCTGGGCCTTCTGAAGCCCCTGGCACCCCCTCCCACATGTCACAGGCGACCTTACTTGGTGGGGCGGGCTTCTCTGTTTGAGCGCCGTTTGAAAATATGGTGCCTCAGTTTGAATATGGAGCCTCAGTTTGAAAACTGCACACGCTCAGTAGAGGGAGGGAAACTGCACACGTTCAGTAGAGGGTTGCTGCTTGTTAAGAGTGTCCTTTTTGCCCCCCCAAAAAGGGGGCAGAAAGGTCCCCTACCCTTTGGTGACCCAGACAGTGCTGATCTTACTACGCTTAGCTATCTATCTGCCAAGTTTGAGCTAGATTGGTGCAGACTGAAAGTTTATATAAAGCATATATAAACAAAAATCCCTCCTGGACTCTGTTTTATAGATATAAGATGGGAATTGGCTGCCAAGCACGCAAAATGCAGTCATGTGACTGCAGAGGAAGAAAGTTGTAACTTGGGTGGGTGATAAGTAACTTCTCTTAAAATCTGTCATAACTTCAATCAGTATTAAATGACCGGTCATAAGTTGAGGACTACCTATACAGAGCTGCAGGGACACCCATCTGGTTATGGTAATTTATTACAAATGCATCAATGAAACACTAGATTACGAAATATTTCCTGAAAATATGTCTTTTGCTTTACCTATAAACAATTGTCCCCTCGGCTCCATGTCCAAGGACATCCTTTGGATTGAATGAAATCTTTCCAACCACAATGGTGCCTGAGTTTCCATCTGAAAAGCCATGAAAGAAAGAGGAAGAAAAAGAACCACATATTACATTTTTCAGTAGCTGTTTAAACTCCAAAAGTCAAGATAAAGGCAGTAAAAGGAATTAAGAAGTTTCTTCTGAGGCAGCAAGACTTCAAAGGTAACAATGGCAGTTCAAATATCCTAAAGAAAACAAATGCTAAACTGGTATCAATAAGGTGTACGGGCAGCTCATGGACCTAAGATTTTGTTATCTTGCAATGCTGCAACATAACTTTCTTAACCTCGTTTAGTTTAGAGGTGTTGGATTTCAGTTCTCATGATGCCTAATCAGCATGGCTATTAGGCATGATTTCTAACAATTATGGGGACTGAAATCCAATCCAGAAAGGATCCAGATAAAAAAAGGTTGCTGATGAATCAACTTTTCAGCTCTTCACTTGAAGATAGCAGATCCTGAAATTGTATGGTGGAGGACCAGGGGCGGGCTGCTACGGGTTTGCATGGGTTCGGGCAATCGTCTAAGTGTCTGCCCAGTTTGGCGAACCCGTAAATCCTGCCCCTGCCTGGCCCCTCCCATCCCACCCCTCCCAGGAGTTTCCATGTGGCCCATTTTGGATGTCAGATAAGTACAGGACCTGCGCAGAGGCTCTGGGAGGGTGAAAAATGGGCCTCCCAAAGGCTCTGGGGAGCCTCCGGAGCCTGGGGAAGGTGGTTTTTGCCCTCCCGGGGGCTCAAGAAAAACC
>JANHGC010003631.1:220391-232295 GCA_027560395.1 Boaedon fuliginosus
CCCCGCGCATCATCCCAGAGCCACCCACCTCTTGACATTCCCAATCCACACAAACAGCCCCGGGAAAAGGGAGAAAGGACCCAACGCCCAAACCGGGTTGGTGTGTTCAGTTGTGCACCCCCTCTGGGCACAGCAGCACATCTGGGTCATTGACAGACACACGTCAGGAGCAACCTGACAGGTTGAACGGGAGGTCGATGCTCAAGAAATCCCTGGTTTCTCTTCAACAAAAGCCCGGGGGGGAATCCACCCGCCCCCTCCTGCTTCCTTTCACACACCCACCTGGCTGGAAAAACGCGCGGCCGCTTAAAGATATATATTTATATATAAATATATATATATATAAGGGGGAAGCAGAGAGGAAAAGGGGGGCAACGAGATTTAGCCATTTCAACCCATTTTGCACCCCCAGGACACGCTCAGCCCGCCCTCGCTTCTGATCGGGGCTGGGGGTTTGCGTTGCCGCCTCTTGCCTCCAGCTCCAAAGCCGGCGATGCCCGCAAAGACCCCGGCGGGTGTGTTCGCACAACCCTCCCCCCCCCCCCGACCCAGGTCAGGGAAAGGCCAACCGGCAGCGGCGGCTGCTGCCCATCCCGGAAGGCTCCGTTAGCCCGGGAGCCGCAGAGGTCGTGGGAAGCCGAGCCCGGCGGGGATGGGGGGAGGGGGTCATGTCGGGTTCAGGGCGACCGAGAAAAGCGGCTCCTCCGTTGAGGAACCGGGGCTGGGTCGGCACAAAAGCCGCAAAAGGCGGAGGGGTCGCGATCCCGGAATCCTACCGGACGTTGCGCGGGGCGAATGCGAGGAGCCCGCGCCCTCCTCCTTGCCCTGCAAGCCGAACTTAAGTTTCCTGCTCCGATCCGGGGGAAGGACCGGAGAAGCTCGAGCCTTCCCCTAAAAAGCCCCGGCGCCGGGCTACGCTTTAGCGGGGACGGGGAGGCATGCACTGGCCCACCCGGGGGCGCAAGAAGGGGCGGCACTCTCTGCATGCCCAGAGGCTCCCTTCCCCGGTGGGACCCTCTCCCTCCCCGTGATCCCCTCCTGCGCTTCGAAACGGCCAGGAGTCCGATCCCTCCATCCCGTCCGGCTCCCCCCTCGGGCGGGCCGCGCGGTACTCTGTTCACGCCCAGAGGTACCCTTCTCCCCCCCCCCCACTGCCCCTCTTCCCCGCGAGCGCCCATAGCTCACTCACCGGCTCCGGGGCGGCTCGCCCTGCGCGCCCGGCTGCCCTTTCGCCCGGCTGCAGCGGAGCCCGGGACGCGCAGCCTCGGCTCGCCCGCGGAGGAGGCAGGAGCGGGGCGGAGAGGAGGAAGGGACATAACATCTCCCGGTTGGAAAACTCTGCACCCGCTTTTTCGATTCGACTGAATCCACATTTTGTTTCCAAAGGAGTAGCATTAGCGGATAGAGGGTGCTGTAGCCCCCGCCTCCGCTCCCCAGCTACGCCACTGCTGGAGATATCTGCAGGAGATGACCCCCTCGGGGACCAGAGGAGAGCACAGCTGTGGAAGCAATTAGGGGAGGATTTGGGTGCGGGGGAGGCAAAGGAATCCACTGGGTCTCATTCAGCAGAATAAGCCAGAGGGGCTGCAAGGATGCCCCTTCCTGTTTGAAATAAGTGACATTATTTGCTCCTAAGGGGGGAGTTCTTTCAAGCGCATCCTTTCTCGATACAGAAAGAGTCAGCGTCCTGCTGTAGAGGGAGTCCTCGGCTTGCAACCATTTGCTGAGTGGCCATTGGAAGTTTTAACGGGACTGGAAAAAGGGACTCAATGACCATCGCACTTGCAACTGTCGCTTAATGACCATTTTCACACTTGCGACCCTCACAGGATCCCCCTGGTCACATGATCAAAATTCAGACTCTTGGCAACTGACTCATATTTAGGGCGGTTGCGGCGGCGGTCCCCCCCCAGGGAAATGTGATCCCTTTTTGCGACCTCCTGACAAGCAAAGCCAATGGGGAAGCCAGGTTCATTTAACAATCAGGTTACTAACCTACCAACTGCCATGGTTCACTTAACAGCGTTGGCAAGAAAGGTTATGAAATAGGGCAAAACTCACTTTACAGCTGTCTCATTTAGCGACAGGAAATTTGGGCTCAGTTGTGGTTGTAAGTTGAGGACGACCGGTACAAAATATGGGCTCTTAACTCTGTCCTGGGTTGTTCGAAAAATCTCTATTCTCTACACTGGGGTGTGAACTCTGCTTTTATTTATTTATTTATTTATTTTATTTATATCCCGCCTCTCTTCACCCAATTTGGGGAACTCGAGGCGGCTAAAGACAATACAATAAAATACAATAATCTACTACAATAAAATTAAAAAAACTCAGTCATTCACACAATCATATATGGGGCAGGGGGACAGATGGTCCGGTCCATGCTTGCCGGCAAAGCCAAGTCTTCACAGCCTTGCGGAAGGTCGGCAAGCTAGGGGCGGTTCTAATCTCTGCGGGGAGCATGTTCCAGAGGGACGGAGCCGCCACAGAGAAGACCCTCGCCCGTGGTCCCGCCAGACGACATTGTCTCGCTGACGGTGTAACAACAACGTTTTTGTAAAAAATATTTTTGGGGGGAGGGGGGTTTTTTGGGGGGGCCCTCCCACCCGCTCACACGCTATAGCTACCTTTATTTACTGTTTGCAGCACAGCTGATCACTGCGGCAGCGTGCTTCAGCTGTTTTTCCGCCTAGAAAAAGTTTGTTTTTTAGAAAACAAATTTCCTGTAGAAGCCCCTAGGTCAGGGCTGTCTAAACTTTTCGCAAGGAGGGCCAGATTTGGTGAGGTGAAAATCTGTGGGGGCCAACTGTTCAGCCTGATATTCTTTGAACAATTAACATTAAACGCTGTGTAGTGAAGAGAAAACCGTGCATCAGTGGGGAGAAGAGGGTGCGGACCACTCAAAATTTGAAAACGGGCCACAATTGGCTTCCAGGCTGGATTTTAGACATGCCGCTGATCAGCTGTGCTGCAAACAGAGCGAATAAAGGTAGTTATAATGTGTGGATGGGTGGGAGACCCCCCCACCAATTTTTTTTCCAACCTTAAACAGTTCGCCCGAACCAGGCTGGACTGGTAGAAATCCACCCCTGTCTGTGCTACAATATATGGTCTATTGAATGCAAAAAAAAGTTTCTCCCATGGTTGTCAGAGTTTGGTTACTTTATTGGTAGAATTATCAATATAGTTGGTAGAATGGTTCAGGTTGCTAGTTGAAACTTTGGAATACAGATAATATTATTTAATAATTTTTATTTGAATTAGTTTGAATCTGTGATCCACCAATACCAGGAACCTCTCGAAAGTTGATTCTGGTGGCCAATATGGAAAGCTTTCAATAAACTGCCACAGAAATAACAAATGCTTATAAGCCAACCATCCCACAAAGAGTGCCTCTTTTAATAAAATGTAAAAAGCTACATCTAGTACTAGGATGCAAGCATCAGTGGAAGAAAGGGACTACTATGCATACACTTTTGCACTTCCCATTCAGAAAGTTTTGCTGAGTGATTGGTGGGAAACATATACATTACCTCTGTGAATTAGAAAGTTACATCAAAATGTGTAGGTCTGCCTTTAATAATTGTGTGAATATCTTTGGCAGAAAAAGAATCAAACCTAAAGTTGGGGATTCCTCCCCCCCACTATAAACAATGTGTTTGTATATATATTTTTCCGAAACCCATATGAGACATTTGCTTACTAATTTTATTGATTCTGAACATTCAAGCTTTTTCTAGATGCTTTTTGTTGGGTGTTATCTATATAGACTTTTTTAGGAAAGGGTTTTGAAATGTACAAAAAGGCCAAAAAGTAGATTATTGGAGTCTTGAAAATTTAGCCTTTGTGACGTGTAATCATATTGCAGTTAGTGTTTATTGTCAAGGAGTTATTGAGACATAAATGATGTACAGTAGTGGTGGCTATTAACAGTCTTTTCAGTCTTTCTGCCCAGAAGGCTAAGAGGAACACTGTATACTAAAAAAAAGTGAATACCCATGAAATTGGGAAAAAGAAACAGAAATTATAGTCCTCTTCCTTTTTCAACTTCCTTAAAGTGTTTAAAGTGCTTTTATAAGATCCATCCAAATGTACAGTTGGTGGAAAAAGCAGTTATGAAGATTATGCAGCAGAATTAATGACTCTGATGGACATATACAATGGAGTAACAGAACAGTCTTGTATGAAAAAGCCACAAAATGCATTAAAACAACAAGATGGGAGCAGCAAGGTTAAATTTGCCTGTAGTAGATTCAAGCATGGAATTTGTCATAATATACAGTCAACATGTCTGACAAACTGTACTCCATATCAGCTTCTGTTATCATTCACTCTGATGAGAGTAATATTTCTTCAGTCCTGTATGTTATTTATGGCTGTTACTAAGTATAACCAAAATGAGAGATACAGCAGCAATTCCAAGGAATATTAATTCTATCTGTTCATCCTGTTTACTTTGCTATGTCAAGGTACTTCTCTTTTCAGGTTGATTTATTTTCTATTTAGTGTTTTTATTTTTTATTTTTATGAAATTATTTGAAGCTATTAATCCTGGACATAAAAATAATTTTGAAATATAATCTGTCTGCAGGCTTACACTTTACAAAGCATTTATTTATGTTAACTTTATTCCCTCATTGCAGCCTGCACACAGATATTAGTATGAGGAAATATACTTGTAGGTCCTGTGAGTAATTTTTTCTACATATTCTGCAGGAGTTAGCTACATATTGGCAACAGAAGTTCAGAAGCAATGAAAAAGTATATAATTAGATTGTGACCTAGTAGATTGCATCATAAAAATATGAACATTGGAATATTTTTCTTCCACTAATGGGCAATGGTTTATGTGATTTCAAGGGATTTTTCAGTTCTTCACAATCTCTTCTAGTATTTGGGGGTCATACAGAAATTATGAACCTACAGGAGAGTGGCTGTTAGTAAAAAAAAATCCTCCCCATCCTTTACGCAAGCAGAGAAGCAGTTTAGGTTCCAAATTATTACTTTGTATATGGTTTTAGAATAGAATAGAGTAGCGTAGCGTAGCGTAGAGTAGAATAGTTGGAAGGGACCTTGGAGGTCTTCTAGTCCAACCCCGTGCTTAGGCAGGAAACCCTATGCCACATATTTAACTATCTCCTCCTCTGCTCTGTTTTTGTGAAGAATTCAGAATATCTAAAAATGAGAACTTAAACTGCATTTTGCTAACAGATGTGTCTGAACGTGTTTCTTCCACCTGTTTGCGAATCAAAAACTATGTTAATTTTTTTGCTATGTACAGTGGTTTAGGGTATAAATGTAAACAAGCAAGTTTTTTATGATCGCTGATAGAGATTATCTGAACAAGTCAATAGGATTTATAGATCTTTTCCCTTGGTTAATGTTTTATGGAAACAATTTGAAAAAAAAAATTAAAATCTGTTGGCTGATTTTTCCTGGAAGTTGGGTGATAGGTAGTAATTGGCCAGAATCGCCTCCATATCCAACCTTATGAAACTTGGTAAAAAGCGAAGGAACAAGGGTTCATACCAAGTTGTTTTTAGCTCCTGTGGTATAAATACTTGATGGAACATTCCAGGGGAATACCAGATTTTTATTTATTAATTATTTTATATATATTAATTTTATGTGTGTGTGTGTGTGTGTGTGTGTGTGTGTGTTTTCATAGATTTTCATGGGTGTAGGTATGAAAATCTTGCTGTAATCAGGTCTTTTCCCGTGTAGGATTGAAAGTATCATGGCAATGTTTCGACAAGGTCACACTCGTCATTTTCAGGCTGGCACCTAGGCTGGATTCAGGCTGGTGCCTTCAGCTTCTTGTTTCTAAGAGCAATATGTGATCGTGGCTACATTCTCTGCTTAATTGCAGAGTGCTGTGTTCTGATTGGATGGAGGTCTCGCTGTGTTTGGATTGAAATTCAAATTAGCCAATGAAGTTCTTGCTGTTTGGCTTCGGGTTGTAACAGATGAAACTTTGGTTTGATCTGTGGGATGGGTTTGGGTTCGAATCTGGTGTGGTTGATTGGTGGTGGTGTCATGTGTTATTCTGGGTGCAGTGTTAATTTTTGAGGCTGAGACTCGTTTGTTGATTAGGGCTAGTTTGCAGATATCTGGTAGGCGGGAGGTATCGTCACATTTGTTCATGTTATTATTATTCTCTTGTTGAAGTGTTCCCTTTTGGTGATTAATTATATCTTTTATTATAGTGAAATCAGACTATCACACATCATCATCAAGGAAGCACATTAATTTTTCTATCCCATATTTATCCTGATTTACAATGGAAACTTCCAGATTAAACTGAAAACAGGTCAAAACCACCTTATTGGGAAAACTACCTATTCCATAAAAGTGTAAGAATGTCATTTTGATTGTAACATAGCTTCATGTTTTTATTTATTTATAATACCGAGATGGATATTCTATGTTGTGGCATCATGATGAGTGAAATTCTCTGTGCAGTTTAGCAAAAAACCCCATCATGATGTGATTTTAGAATAGAATCCTTTATTGGCCAACTGTGATTGGACACACAAGGAATTGATCTTCGGTGTGTAAGCTCTCAGTGTACATAAAAGCTATAAGTGATAAATCATGATCATAGTCATCATAAAAATTCATTCATCATAAATCATAAGGTAAAACATTTAGTGATAGTCATAGGATACTAAATAAGCAATCAACATAAATCATACTAGGAAACTAAATAAAGCAATATAAATTGTAAAGATAGAAGCAACGAAGTTACAATCATAAGTAGAAAAGGACATAGGTAAGAGGAAAGATGAGAAGAGTAATAGTAATACAGTCTTACCAAAATTGTTCAACTGTGTTGTGGGAATTAGTTGTTCAGCAGAGTGAAGGCACGGGGGAAAAACTGTCCCTGGGTCTAGTTGTTGTGGTGTGCAGTGCCCTATAGCGTCATATTTTCACAGCCCTCTTTTTGACTTTTAAAATACTTTTTAACATTTTTTTAATGCTTATGCAAAGTTTTCCTGGGTTTTCTTTATCTAATTTGTTTTGGTAGCCATTCTAATCATTATGTCTTATTGTGAGTCCTTAATATTTTATCTTTTTACATGTTCAGTTGTAGGATGGAATTACTTTAGCATAAATGCCTTTCAACTATGGATGACATAGTTCCCAGCTTTGCACATTACCACCTACTGCCCAATCTGGTACTACACGATGAAAATGAAGAAGGTAAAAAGAAAAGACGATCCCAGTTACCAACTCGGTGTGACATGACACACTCATTCCTGTCTATCTCCAGTTGTGAAGGATTTTATTCGACTTCCTTAGGAAGCTCTTCTTTCCTGTCACTGATGAGCCATGATGAACAGCTTAGGGAGCTTAGGTTATAGATATAATAAAGTTCAAGACAACACATCCTGAACACATAGAGATGTTTAATGTAAAAGCCCAATCCTGAAGAATAATTTATAATCCCTAGGTCCATTAGAATACTAGGGCACCAGCAGCAGCTTGTTATATTCAGGAACGGAGCGAAACCTGACAGCTTTCAGCTACAGTTTATGGGGAAAGAAATGTTATCTTGATTTTCCATAGCATGTGCTTGTAATGATGCCCCTGTGGGCAAGTTGTCAGCTAATACATGTGTCATTTCCCTATATTTCTTTATTCCAAAGAAAGATGAAAACTGTCAAAAGCACACTTATGTTCCGGCACTTACCAAAAACACAGATCTACTCCATCTTCTAAATAGCTGTAACCATAGTGGCTTCATAACGACACCATTGCCAGCTGAATGTGCTACTGTTGCTATGTGAAGAACTTGGGAACATTGATATGTCAAAACTGTGGGGTGATTTTTACCATTCATCCTGACTATTTTTGCCTGCTGAATGTTGTGACAAACTATTTTCCATTCAAAGGACTGTAGTTTTTTCTTCAGAAAGAAAAAGAGTCAATATTTAATGCCTGAGAAAAACAGAATAAAATCCATTTTCCTTTGTTAACTCACTCTGCTTGAGGCTATTTGTTTATTCCTCTTCACCTTCTTCAAAAATAATATATCATTTTAGTATTTTCATTAGGAATTTTCAATATAATAAAAATATAAAGTATTAAATGAAAAAAATAAAGAAAAAAGAGGATAGAAAAGAAGTGGAAAAAAGGAACAAAACATAGGATTATGACATCTGACCTTCTTTCTGTCAAGTAATTGCCCTCTTTCACTCCCTCCGTAATCCTCAAATCCATAAATCATTAGTTTTGTCTTTTTTTCCTTCAGCAAGAAGTCGGTATAAGGCTTCTAAGTCTTTTTTTAAAAAAAGCCCTTATCTTTTTTTTTCTCTGATCAAACTGGTCAGCTTCGCTATTTCTGTCAGTTTTCTAACCCAGCCTTCTACTGTGGATATTTCATTATTCTTTTATCAGACTTACTTTTTTTCAACTATAATAGCATTTAGGTAGTGAGTTCCAGATGCTGATCTGAATAAATCCAGAAGTCCCACATTTTAAAATAACACCAATATGTTAAATATATTACCACCCTTTGGTTGCAGTTCTCTTCTGCTTTTATAGGACTTATGTAGTCAGTTGGTCACGTGACCAACTGGTCATGTTGTATGAGGGTCATCTGGTAGTGAGGTCACCCTTGCTGGAGGTCATGTGAGTCAGCTGATGGTGGATGCCATCATTGGTTGGTTGCTCAATTGATCTCATAGCAGCGACTTGAACTCTTAGCTCTACCAATAGCTCCAAACAAAAGTATTTGATACACTATGTGGATGACCCCCTTGTCGTTATTGAATACTCCAAGCTGGAAGAAACAAACCACCTGCTCCATAATGTATTGACAGGAATCAAATGCACACACAAAGAAGAAAAGGATCAATGACTCTTGAACAGGAGGCTGGATAATGAACTAGAAACCTGACTTTACTGAAAACCAATACACCAGGCCAAATTCTCAACTACACCAGTGGTCACCCTACTGCATACAAGAAAAGCTGCATCTAGACTTCCTTCAAAAGAACCAAATCCTTAGGAAAACTGGAAGAAAATCACATTTTCGACACCTTTCTTTGTAATGGCTACTGGAAAAAACTTCATATTCTGACACACATCATTCAGACCCTGTTACACCACACAGTCAGCCACAGCATGGAAACAAACCCTACCATACATCAAACAAGGGTCAGAAGTGACAGCTTGGAGTGTTTGATAATGACACAGGTGTCGTTGTCATAGTGTATCCAAAACTCTGGTTGGATGACTAAACTTTGGTTGGTAGAACTAAGAGTTTGGGTCACTGCATGACTGATCAACTGACCACATAAGACCTACAGAAGCATAAGAGAACTGAAAGAAGACTTTTCAACTAAAGTTCCACTGATGATGTTACCTAACCTGATGACAAAACATTTGGAAAGTAAACAACAAGCTTGGAGAAGAAACCATCAATTATTACTGGGCATGGATAGCCTAGTGAAGAGAAGGACCAGGGGAGACGTGATAGCAGCCATATTGGAGGGGCTGCCACAGAGAGGAAGGGGACAAGCTGTTTTCTAGAGCACCTGAAGGCCAGACAAGGAACAATGGATGGAAGTTGAACAAGGGGAGATTGAACCTGGAAATAAGGAGAAAGTTTCTGACCGTGAGAGCAATCAAGCAATGGAACAGAAGTTGCCTTTGGAAGTTGTGGGAGCTTCATCATTTGAGACTTTCAAGAAGAGATTGGACTGCCATTTTTTTCAGAAATGGTGTAGGGTCTCCTGCCTGCACTGGGGGTTTGGACTAGATGACCTACAAGGTCCCTTCCAACTCTGTTAACCTGTTATCTGCTAATGCAATGACACTGTTGAGTAGACCTGCCTATTGCACAATAATCACTCAAGGTTTTCCTGGTGGATATTGAACTTCCAACTTTGGTTTCAAGCATGGGAACATTTCACAACAAGAAGAAGAATCAAAGGCAGTTGACTGGGATTAACAAGTTTATATTTATTTTCTTCTTTCGAGATGGGGAGGGGTTTCTATTGAACTGGCTATTTTATCTTGGGCGTCATTGATTGGAAGGTGTAGTAAGTTGAATTAAGCACTAATTGCATTCATCTCCATTTGCTGTGTGTCTGATGCAGGATACTTGGCTAATTGCTCACCTGTTTTGCTTCTTTTTAATTTCTACGTGTAGGCACTTTCCCACCTAGGCTGTTTAATTGGCTGCTTTTACATTGTATCCTTTTGCCTCTCCTATAAATGTCTTAGTTGTTTCCGTTTTTTTTCCTTGCTTTGCTTTGTAATAATTGCTCTTGGGATACAGTAATCAGCTTGTTAGATTGTCAGCTTGTTACGCAGCATGTTAATTTCACTTAGACTTTATTAATTTCACACCCTCTGGCAGTTCCATTTTAGCCATCTTTGTTCCTAACAATTCAAGCTGAGACTCTGTTTGAACAATGTAATGTTACTGTAGGTTTTATACTTGCTCCTAAAAGAAATAATTAATGAATGGGAGATATTGGCTTGAGAATAGCAAGATTTAGTGACGGAAATACTATATACCTCAAGATTTTTTTATTTTTAAAAAAGACAGACTAAACATTGCAGATTCTTATTTTAACCTCGTTAGCAATTGTATTATTGCCCATTAAAAAGCATGTTTTAAAATTTTCTATTCATAGCTCTAAGTTGGAAAATTGCACTATTTAAAATATTCAGTGAAAGAAAAAATGGTTGGCACATACATAGAAGCAAGATTTCTTTTTATAACCCTGCATAAAAGGCAATCAATGTAAAAATCATGACAATAAAAACACAGCAGAAAACTATACCAGAAACCTGGACTCTTCCCAAGATGGCTTCCCAAGATGGCTGCCTTTCTTCTCTCTTTATTTTATTTGTTTGTTTGTTTGTTTATTAGATTTATACCCCGCCTCTCTTCCCCGGTCAAAGGGAACTCGAGGCGGCTTACAATATTAAAAAGTACAATAGTACGATGATATAAAAATAGATAAAACACATTCATATTACTCTCACTTACACTAAGGGGTGGTGGGGAGATGTTAATTCCAAGCCTGCCGACAGAGCCAGGTCTTAACGGGTCTGCGGAAGGCAAGTAAATTCGGGATGGTTCTGATCTCCGTGGGGAGTTGGTTCTAGAGGGCCGGCGCTGCCACAGAGAAGGCCTTAGCTCGGGGGCCTGCCAGCTGACATTGTTTGCCTGATGGGACCCGTAACAGGCCAACTCTGTGGGATCTAACCAGGCGCTGGGAGGCATGTGGTGGCAGAAGGCGGTCTCGAAGGTACCCCGCACTTAAGCCACGTAGGGCTTTCAAAGTTGTTACTAGCACCTTGAATTGCACCCGGAAGACCACTGGGAGCCAGTGCAGCTCTCTTACTGACAATCTGCTGTTTTTGCTGCCAAAGCTAGTTCTTTAGCAGTATGGCTCCCTGGATTCGAGTGGGAGCACTTAGGAATGACCCAGACATCTTTTGGACAGCCGTAGACCCATTTGGGGAGGGGAGTCTTGAAGATTCTGGTTCCCTTTAAGAGCGATCAGGAAGTCACCAGGCAATTCCACCTTCCCATCATCTGTTTCATTTCCTAGGCGAACATGGGTTCTAACTTTCACTTTTTGAATTTTTTTTATTCTGTTTTTTTTGTCTTTAAAAGTTGAGCAACTGTCTGAATGCTGATTAATTTCAACCCCTGCTGGAGTCCAGCTGTTTTTTTTTCTTTCCCTTTGATTTATATTATAATTTTCAATAATGTCTGTTCTCTCTCTATAAGGAAACAACCTGTGCTTCTGGATGGTAAAGTGCTTTAATTTGATTTACATTATTATTGGTCTCTCACCACAGGGTTTTTGCATTTTTTTTTTTGTATTTGCAAACTATTTGGAGTTTATTTCTTTTGAATTTTTCATTTAATTTTGG
>JANHGC010003632.1:33973-47110 GCA_027560395.1 Boaedon fuliginosus
TGGCTATATTTTAAACTATTAATTCTTAAGCAAATACCTTATATATGAATGCTTATTATAACATTATTCTACTTTATGCTAATATAAAATGTGGAACCTGGGACAAATAATTGGATATATCAATGAAAGTGCAAGAGCAGCGATGTCAAAATCAAGGCCCACAGGCTGGATCTGGCCTGTGGGATGCTTAGATCTGGCCTGTGGGCCCGCCCTGAAAACAGCAAAGGTACCTGTGCCAGCGAAAATGGAGCTCACCCGGCCTCCTCGTTCTCTGTCTTTGCTGGCAAATGGCTGCAGGAGGTTGTCACAGCCGAAAACAGAGCCTCGATGAGTAACGTCGAGCTGGCCATGCCTCCCCCGCTGCCCCCGAGGTCAAACACAACTCTGATGTGGCCCTCAGTGAAATTGAGTTTCATACTCTTGGGTTAGAGTGTGTGTCCAGTCTTTCGGCTTGCCCAGGCTGCATTGAATGAAAAGGAATTGCATTGGGCCACATATAAAATATGTAATATGTTAATGTATATAAATAACAAACTTCATTTTTTTCATGCTACCTGTCCAGGGCCACCTGCAGCCCGTGGGTCCCAGGTTGCATATGCCTGGGCTAAAACATACCTGTAATGGTTAGGAACACACAGGCAGGCAAGGAAGGCAGGTCCTGAGTTGTAAGTCAACAAAGAATGACCTTCTCTCTCGCCTCTATCTAAAGAAAACAATCAGTCAATTTAATATTTCAAATTGAGAAGAGAGTAATCCCGAGTTGCAAGAGTAGCAAGAAGGAGATGGAGGGTTTGCTATTTCCCCTGACCCTGAGGAAGTAAGTTTAGATGTTCCAGAAAAGCCAATAGTAAGTTAAGGGAACACTGAATTAGGGAAATGACTTCCAATACAGAAATCGTTGTTTGTGAAGATGTAAGTAACTAAGATAATCAGAAACTCTTAAAACATTAAGCTTTTGGTTTAATTTGTGTTGATAGTTAAATACTTCAGTGCCTCTGAGAGATTAATACTGTAAATATGATTATCCTCTGTAGTTTCATGTTCTTTGCACATGCTCATTGACTAGTATAGTTTCTTTTTATGTATCTTGAAACCTCATTACCTCCAGAGGCTTCCAAACAAGACCAATGAAGCTATTTTAGTTATTATGACTATTGCATGGTCTGCTTAGCAATCTTACCTTTCCTTTGTACCATTCACTGGGTGATTATTTTTAATATTTGCATGTAATTTTAGCAGCACACCATGGGCTTATCACAGAAGTCAGATTTACAATTTTTTTCATCATTTTTTAATAAAGCTTAATTTATGATTAAGGCTTGCTCTATTCCGATTCCTAAGTGGGCAGTATCTTTATCTCTAATGTCCTTCCAACTAAGGCTGCAGTTACTTGAAGTGGTACTTTTAATTCATTTCAACCGTTCTTGTATTTCTCTGATCTGCTAGTACATTATGGGGGATTTGAAATGAAGATGAAAGGGATTCTCTGTACAAGTAGATGGTAAAAGTGAAAGTACTACAAAGTTGCTGTTCCCAGGCAGGAAGGCAGGCCAGGTTATATAAAACCTCTAGGTGAGGAAGTAAAGATTCTTTGCCTTTTTCCTTCTGAACTCAGCCCTTGCCATTACAAGTTTGCATAATCATTGCAAAGTGGACAAAAACACATATGGAATGGATTGATGTGCATCAAACATGCAGTACAAGCCAAAGATCATTGACTAACAATAACTAATCATTGTGGGCATCAGGGTTGTGTTTGACCTCAGGGGGCCGGAGTGGACGTGGCCG
This sequence comes from Boaedon fuliginosus, assembly GCA_027560395.1. Taxonomy (NCBI): domain Eukaryota; kingdom Metazoa; phylum Chordata; class Lepidosauria; order Squamata; family Lamprophiidae; genus Boaedon; species Boaedon fuliginosus. The sequence goes on from JANHGC010003632.1 coordinate 35,762, forward strand.
GGGTGGGCATGGCCAGCTCGACGTCACTCGTGTAGCCACCTGTGGTTGCTCGAGCGCTCTGCCAGAGAAAATGGGCTCTCAAGCTCCATTTTCAGCTGCAACAGCCTCCTGCAACCCTTTGCGAGCAAAAATGGAGCTCAGGAATACCACATGCGGCCTTCCCGAGCACCATTTTCTCTGGCAGAGGCACGCAGGCTAGTCCTTTGCTAGATCCGGTCCCCGGTCCCTGAGTTTGGCATCCCTGTTCTAAAGGATTTTCTCTCATCTAAGTTAGTGTCCATCTTTCTTCCTAAATATATGACAAATAAAATTTATTTATTTATTTATTAGATTTATATCCCACCTCTCTTCACCCCTTCCGGGGGAACTCGAGGCGGCAAAATATTTTATCAGTCATGTTCCTATAAGCTCTGTTGAGAAAAATTCAAAATAATTAGCAGGATAATATACAGTATATTGTTTTAAAAAATAAGAATTGGATCTCAACTAATTTAAGTCCCATTAACTGATCCAAAGTCTAAATGTACCCCCTAAAACCTCTCATCACTTTTTAAAAAATTCTTGCACCATGTACCAGTTTTTGATCTTCTTGTGAAACTATTTTAGCTATTATGACTTTGTAATGAATACATTTTGGCATGTCTTCTGGTGGACTGTCTGATACTTAATATTCACAAAGAGAAACGAGATTCCAAAGAGGAATAAAACAAAGAATGGAATGCAGCATCTTAGATCAGAGGGTTGAAATGAATGTATGGTTGAATCATTCTGGAGAATCTCCTGTAGGACAGCTGGACTCTGGCCTATGAGTCATGGGCAATAGGTTCCACTCATTCTTACAGCACTATATGCTCTCTTAATTAAAATTTAACAACAAACACAAATGCACACTAGAGAAGATTACTACTTTGTCTTAATGTCATGTCTATCAGTCTTCATTGACAAAGTTTATATCTATTTAGCTTGCTGACCCTCGTAGATCCTCTTTTCCATAGCTCACCAGGAGATTGATCTAAGGAACTTTTTTGCAATGTCTTATTATAAGCTTAGTGATTCAAATTGATTAACATAGATTAATATTTAAAATATTATTCTTGCCATTAAGTTACATTAAAGGAAGTACCGTTTCATGTTGGAGGACGTCTCCTGGTTCCAAGCTGGTGAAGACTGAAATTCAAAATTTATGGAAACACCATGGTACTTAAAAAAAAAGTTTTGGATAAATACAAAAAAAACAAAAACAAAAAATCAATTATGGAAAGGAGAGGTTAAAGAAAAAGCAAAATCAGTAGTGCAAAAAAAATTTGTTCCATTGAAGGAATTTGTAAATCTTTCCATCTATGTAGGTATAAGAGCCTTAGGGCTATCATACAGAGAAATAAATTCCTATGTTTTCTGAAAGAGGGAAAAACTCTGGTTTCAATTTTACATTTATTTTAAGAACTCTCTGAATTATAATACATATCTTGTCACAATATTTCCTAACTTTCTTATATATCCACCAATGATGATAGAATATGAATATGATAGAACATTCATCATATTACTTGCATTCCAAGTTATATTTGATACGCCGTTACATGTCTTTGACAATTTATCAGGTGTTAAATACTAATGATACATCATGTTATAAAAATTATCTTTCAAATTCTAATTCAATGTAAACTTCAGTCCTTCACACATTCTCCCACTGATTAAACGTTACATTCAGATTTTTTTGCCCATTTAGTCATACAGACCGTGACATATCATCTTCTGTACTCATTTTTAGTAAAAAGTTACATATCTTGGCAAAAACATGCCCATCATCAGTACACAGATCCAAGTCAAAGTCAGTTTTCTCATTTATAAAATCAAAACTCCTCTTGTCCAATTGAAACCTTTCTGCCAACTGAACATAATCAAACCATTGACAGGTGTGATCTTCTATTTCCAATTCTTCTCTGTTTTTAATTTAGGTTCTCCTTAAAAAAAAAGGTCAATCAGCATTGGTCAACCAAGACTGTATAACTACTAAACAGGAGCCCTATAATAGTTATAAAGTCTTGGCTGACCAATGCTGATTGACCTTTTTTTAAAAAAAGAATATTACACAGGAGCCCCGGGGGGCCACACTGGCTCACGTGGTAAGACACTGGGCCTACGCAATGCTGAGGTTGGCGGCTCGATTCCCATGAGCGAATAAAGCGCATAGGGACAAGAAAGGAGCCTTCCCCGATTGCCTTCTGGCATTCAGGCATCCCCCAGGTAAAGATAACACCACCCGAAAAAAATCCTTTCCCAGAGGTAGCCAGCCGTCTCGGTGATCCCTGGCTAACACCTGCCATACGCTAAAAAAATAAAATAAAATACAGGAGCCGTGTTGATGCAGTGATTAGAATTCAGTTTTGCAAGCTAACTCTGCCCACAGTCTGGAGTTCGATCTTGACAGGCTCAAAGTTGACTCAGCCTTCCATCCTTCTGAGGTTGGCAAAATGAGCCAGATAGTTGGGGGCAATATGCTGACTCTGTAAACTGCCGCCTCGAGTTCCCCCGCAAGGGGTGAAGAGAGGCGGGGTATAAATCAAATAAATAAATAAATAAATAAATAAATAAATAAATAAATAAATAAATAAATAAATAAACTGCTTAGAGAGGGGTGCAAAGCACTGTAAGTGCTATTGCTGTTGCTATTGAAGATTACCATTTACAACAATAAAAATATAATGCAAACTGCTTCTAAAAAACCTGAAGATATTACAGTGGATGCACTTCTTTTAAAATCCAAAAATGTATTTATTTTTCTCTTGAACTTGAAAACTTAAATCTGGGTCATGAGATACAAATCTTTTAAGACTAAATCTATAGAAAATAATAAGCAACCCTATTGCATTTCTAACATGAGAACTATTCTTAGGCTCTTCATTCTATCTTGAAAGAAACCCACCACTGGTTTATTTGAACCAAGGCTGGGCTCTTGTTCACACATTCCCCTCAGTGGTTTTTTTTTTTTAAAATAATGTCAAATAGAACTTCACTATTGTGTCATATTTGCTTATTAGCCTCTGCTTTGCAGATTTAATTTGGGCTTATTTTAGGAGCTCCTACCCATAAAATTGCAATATATAGGACAGGCAGTCAGATGAATGAGTCAGAAGGACAGCTGAGAGAGGCTGTGTAAGCGGGGCAAGAGATGGACTCATTCATCTTCTTATAAATGTGGCTGACATCAGAAGCTGAAGCCTGCAGGATGCAGATCTACAAAAGAAGGCACTCTGGGAAGTAATTTCCTTCCCGTCACTATTTGCTAGTATTTGCTGCACCTCTGAAAAGAACACAGCTTGGCTGGCAAGATAAAAATCACTGCATTCACAAATCGCCTGGAGAGTGTGCAATGCTGGCATGGTTTCCACTGCTCTCCTCCTGTGAACCCAGAGCAGCTGTGCCCCTGGGATTTGCCCAATTTATTCTTAGATTGTGTAAAGAACTGGGCTGGAGTAATAGAAGAGCATTGGAGACTCTTCAGAAAATAAAACCTACTACCTTTGTTCCTGCACGACCTTTTAAGTTCTCTGGTTCACATTACCTGTATCTTCTTAATATTGTATTTAATATTGACATCCTGCTGTTTCTTTAAAAGCTGATACAGCATCCTAGGTTCTTGGGAAGAACTCGGTGCACACGAAGATCAACACCAACTAAAGAACCGGCAGCCATGATTTCACACGTTTGTGATGACGTACAATAATAATTCATTTTCAACCTGTATTCCACCCAACACTCAAGGCTTCTGGTGACTCACAACAGTCAAAGAAATTATAAAAAAGATGGCAAGCACGACGAAGGGATGGTCTTTGTGGTTCTTCTAACAACAGCAGAGTGAGGGCCAGACAGATCCAGAGGGCAGGTGCTGCTATGGGGGAGGTGCATTTCTGGGGTCCTGAGAGATGGCATTGTTTAATCAAAGGACACCCCCTCCAGCATGCAAACTCTGCAGGATCAAATCAGCTGGGCAGACGTTATGGGAAACAGGTACCAGTAGTCCCTCATAGAACATTCTGGCATGTTCTATATAACTAAAGGCCTTACTACAATCAATGAAGCAAAGGAAATGTCTTAAAATTCTCCTTGTCTTTCGATTATCCATTTTTTTAAGCATCTGAAATCATGTTTTCCCAAATTTCCTGTTCATTTGGCATGATCTGATAATTTATACATTCTTTTGTATCCCCTTTCTTCAATATAGGTTTATATGTTAGGTTCTCTCCCTCCCCACCAATCATCATGCAGTTCTGAAATAAACAGCAAAAGGCTAAGTTAAAAATTTGATTTTAGAAAATTACAATGGACTAAGGACACAGATAAAATTGGAATACTGAAACTATAAGATGTTAGAATTAATTATAAGGAACAAACAGCTTCCCATGGGAAATAGATTCTGCTTTGGTTTTTACAAGACAAAGATAATTTTATGATTTCAAAACCTGGACATTAAAGGGGACTAAAGATTTTAGGCACAGAAAAGATTTACAAACCTGTAAAATGTTGCATAACATAATCTCAATAAAAATGCCAAATGAAACTTTTGAACAATGGAATAAGAAAAACACATATCAACAATATCAGTAATTATTTAATTTTATTTTTATTTTATTACATTTTAATGCCACCCAACTCTATTGAACTAATAGCATAGAAGTAAAAGGAAGGAATATAAAGGTATATTTGATCAACATTAAAACAAGGTGTGTGGTTACTTCTGGTCACACTTCCTGCTGACATCAGGAAAATATGTATGGATTTGTTCATAGATAAGAGATGTGCTATGGGATAAAGAGACAAATGTTTGTAGCCTTGGGGAGGGTTGAAGAATCACTAAATTTGTTTATAATAATTTAGATAAAGGTTGGAAGTCACATCTTTATTTATTTTCCCTTTCTCTATTCTTTTTCTTCCCCCCCTCTTTGTTGTTGCACTTTTTTACTCCTTTCCACTCTCTTTTCTTTAAGTTTAGTTTATATTATAATCAAAATTGTTAATAAAAATATTTAAAAAGATATGAAATACTTTTGCATTCTGAGTTAACAGTACTTTTACTGTGTTATGTGCTGACAATGGCATTGTAACGCTACGTATCTCATTCAAATGCAAAGCTTGCTGTAATTATTATACTGCAAATTAACTTGCCTGAGAAACATCAACCAAAGGGATAATTGCCTAGATCTAAATAGTAGCAAATTGTTTTGCCAGCTATAATATTTTAGCTATAAATGTAGTGGTACTACTCATGACTGCTGAATTTATATATGATGGCATCAAGCCAGCTAGCTTACTCAAGAGAAATAAAACCTTTAATTTGCAAAGATGTGGCTTATTAAGGATGAGGCATCACACAGTTATTATTCAAATATAATTAAATAAAGCTGGAGATGAGGCAAACTAATTTTAATCTTTCTTGCCGTTTACAGGATCATCTAAGTGCAGTCAAGGAATGTTTACCAAAATCACAGAAGCAGTTTTGCAAAGAGACATTTACTGTCTTAGCTCCCTAGAAAAATGAGGCTTTATTTTATTATTGGTGCCCTCCATCTCAAATCAATGGAAGGTTTATTCTGAGATGCATACTTTTGATGTAAATCAAATATTGTACCAGGGAATAGGGATGCCAATTACAATGCAAAATAGTTGTGCAATATTTGTTCATACGATTATTTCAGCAAAACTGATTGAAAACAAGCCTAGGTAATCAGATTTCAAAATCCGAACATTATCAACATGAGTGTTAAGAACATAGCAAAAATGATCGTTGTAGGCTCCCTGGGAAGAAAGGGTCTTCTTTCAGTATGTCTCAAATTCCAAATGACCACCATGTTTCTCCAAAAATAAGCCCCCGACTTTCATTTTTTGCCACCAAAAAAGGCACCAGGTCTTATTTTTGGGGAATGTCATCCACTGACCAACCTATTAGTTAGGGCCACACATATATTGGGCGCACGTGTAAAAATCAAGCTAGGTCTTACTTTTGGGGAGGTCGTATTTTTCAGGGAAACGGTAGCTCTTCCATATATCATTTTTAAGGCTATAACAATGACTCTGATATATTAAAGCAAGAATCCATATACGCAAGGTTATGTTAAACATAGTTGACAGATATACAAGTTGTCCTTGATGTACAGCCATTTGTTTAATGACTATTCAAAGTTACAATGGCCTTGGAAAAAATAACTTACAACCTGCCTTTGAAATTACAACTATAATACTATCTCCAAGGCCAAGAGATTGCAATGTGAGCACTTAGCAACCAAGACAGTGGTTGCAACATCTTGCAGTCATGTGATTTTTAACCTTTCCAGTTGGCTTCTGCAAGGAAAATTCATTTGGACATGCTGGATTCACTTAACAATGGCACGAATCACTTAATGATTATGTGATTCACTTAATGACCAAGATAAAACGGTTTTAAAATCAGTCATAATAAGGTTGTAAGTCGAGGACTAGCTCACAGGAGCATCTTTTGTGTTGATGATTTAAATCAGTGGTTCTCAAATGGTCCGTACCGCCCCCTAGTGGGCGTTGGAACAATCTAAGGGGGCGTTGGAAGCTACATGTGGAATTAGGGGGCACCAGGAACCAATCAGTTGGTGGCAGAGCATTCAGCCGGCTCCCATGCTGCGCCTGTGCAATGAGCCAAGGGAGGGGAGTGGCTTCTCATTGAGACCTTCCCGTGTGGTTGTTAGCGATGGGTGGGTCAGGGCTTGGGCAGTTCACCCCCATCCTGCCCTGGGGTGGGGCTTGGGCAGCTCACCCCCCCCATCTGGGGATGGGGCTTGGCAAGGGGACATTAAGCATTCAATTCTTTCTAAAAGGGGGCGGTGAACCAACAAAGTTTGAGAAACACTGATTTAAATGGAAGAGATAGAGATCAATATTATGGTCCATTTTTCATTTTGGGGTGAAGGGTGGAATGGGAGGATTGTGGAAAAGAGACTGGACAATTCCTACCCTAAAACTTTTCCAAAACTATCTGGCCAGTTCTGCTTCCACAGAATGCAACTAGTTTGTTCCCATTTTTTTAGTAATGCAGTCTTGGGATTCTGTGCAGTTTCTCTCCTCAGGTTGCCCACCTTTATTTTCTAGCAACAGAAAGAGAATTGATTAATCAAGAATGAAAGAAGTAAGGAAGCAGATCACATGAACTGGTGGCTTTAAGTATTTTGAAATACACAAAGGATCTATAATTGGGTGGATAAAAGTGGCAGAGATTGTGAAAACTTTAAAAAGATCTTCATTAGGAAATGAATGAATGGAGCAATGGAGCCCCTATTTTATATATGTGAAAAATCTGTCAAGATTTCTTTTACCTTAAAAAGACTGTGAGCTACAAAAATGGATTTCAGTGCCACATGGTTGGCTGCAACGGATGTAATCTCTGCCATCTATCGGTTTTGGGTACAAAAGTTCACAGCACATAATCAAATTAGAAAAATCTATATTTTTCATCACCATTATTATTATGGTAAGAGTTGTTGATAGCAACTGTTAAAAGTTTGATTTAAAAATACATATTTGTGGGACTCACTAGAAAAGGAGATTCATTATGGAAATTTATCCGCCACAGCACATTTTCTAGGCCAGGGATGTCAGACTTGATTTCATTGAGGGCCGCATCAGAGTTGTGTTTGACCTTGGGGGGAACATGGGACCTGGGTGTGACCAGGGCTGTGGCTGGCAGAGGCGTGGCCATCTCAATGTCATTCAGGTCGGGGGCACCTGTGGTGCTCCGGGGAGGGCTGGGGGGGGATCCTCCTGTAGCCCTCTGCCACAAAAAACGGAGCTTGGGAGGGCTGTTTGCAGCCTTCAAGGCTCTGTTTTCAACCATGATGGCCTCCTCCAGCCCTCTGCCAGCAAAAACAGAGCCCAGGAGTCTGTTTTTGCTGTCAAAGGCACCAGGCCGGTCCACCACTATTTCCAGGGCAGCCCCAGGAACCAGATCTAAGCATCCTGCGGGCCGGATCCAACCTGCAGGCCTTGCGTTTAACACCCCTGTTGTAGGCAGTTCAGTTAAACCAGTGACATGGCATTGAATTTAGTATCTTAAGTTAGAGCTGGACTGGGCTTCCGCAGAGTCGCCAGCCGGAATGACTCCCCTGAAATGGCTCTTTCTCCAGTAATGTCACATCTCATTTGACAGAGGTGCTTGGAGAAGACAGTTGAAAATGATCTCACTTCATGCCATGATACCTTTTCCTGGGCACATCTTATTTTTATTCCAGCAGAAATCATCTTGACATGTTTTGCCTTGGAGCCTTCAGTCCTGGACATTTGGGGTCAGAATTCCATTAAAGAGTGATGGTGGTAGTATTTAATCCAGTCTTCTTCAAACTAGTATTATCTATGTTGTAAACACGATATAGCTACGTAGATGCAGCACGGCGTATAGAAAGGCTATGTAGTCATAGAGGGAAGAAGAACTGGTGTTTTCCATTTCTTTGCAGGATGCAGCCCTCTGATAAAGATAGAATTAAAGCAGGGCTATGAAACTCTCGGCCCACAGGCCAGATACATCATGTGCATCCACGCCCGGTTAAGCGAAGTCCCGATATGTCACGTGATGCAGCCGTGACGATGTGTGTTTGTCACCCCTGAATTAAAGGGATCTTCTCTGGGCTATTAGTCTTTAAATGACATTGATTTCAGAATTGCCCTGCCTTTTTCCTATCTGAGCAACTACTTGGCAAGGCCATAATTTAGACAGACAATGCAGCGATTACCCAGGAATCCTGCTGCAAACAGGCTGTATAATAAAATCTATTTTAGGCATTAAGATGCCTGATTGACTCAAAATGTATCTTAAGGCTGCATGTTGCCATGTAGGCTTCTGAGAGCTTTGGGTATTAGAATGATGGCATTTATGTTTCAGTAGTTGCTTACTACTCTTAACACTTTGATGTATGATACTTACATCAAAAACACATTTATATCTACAGTTTCTGCCTTTGCATTAGAACAACAAATTGAACTGATTTCTCACCTGACCACATCAAAAAACATTTGCATCAGATATTGCCACTCTGAATCATCTTAACCATACCAAAAATGAGGTGAAGTTTTCTAGGCTCAGGGAGGGGACCAGGGACCTTTTGCTGAACAATAACTTTCAGCATCCCTTACCACTTACCACCGGCCATGCTGTGTAGAGCTATTGTAAGCATGGAAGATCATGGAATTCCTCTCTACTTTAGGTAGTCTGCTATGCTGAAAATCGGGTAGCCAGTTGAAACTAGAGTTCTTGCCTCTTTAATATTTAGGTACAAGGGTGTATCGAGCAGATATAAATGTAATCTTTGCAGAAACTTACAAAACCTTTACCGAAGGTTGCAACCCTAAATTAATTAGCAGCTAGAAAGAAGGAAACAAGGAATATTATAAAATGTTACCCAATTATGCTGGAATCTAAGAAAAAGGAATTCCATATGTGGTGCTTCTGCCTATAAGTGTTATTAGTATTCATATTAAATTATGAAGATTGGTGCTGTCACCTGATTTTACTAAGATCTCCCAAAAGACTGATTTCACAAGGACACTATTGTACTTCTGCTGATGGTGACTGACTAATTGCACAGGAAGGCAGCAAAGAAATTCACTTTTCTAATGATATTTGACAAATTGCACTGGAGAATCAGGACAGATTCTTTGGAGAAATCATACAAGAAGATATATGATGATAATGTATTTTCCCTCGCAATCCTCCACCTTCTTGTCTCAAATTTTCATCTAGCGTCCTGCTGATTAACTTGATTGACTAGCTTGCCTTTGGTACTTGCAGTACCTGACCTAAGTTTTAAGTTAATTGACTGTGCTAGCATTTCCCAATTTCATGTCCTTCAATATGTTAGCATTACATAGAATTCTCAAGTAGCGCAGAACATATTTCAGTTGGGCATTGAAATTGGAAATACCCCTCTCTTATAATTTAAAGTTGTATGCCCACTTGTGTGGAAATTAGGGAGAAAATAGCCTTTGAATTCAAGAATTTGACTATGATATCCTCTGATTAATTTCAATTATCAGCATTTTTGTTTCCAGTTTAGTGTGTTTGTTTTAACCTGTTTGCTTTAACAGGATCAGGAAAACTAAACCCAGCTGCCTAAATAGAAAAAAAGAACAAGCAGGAAAAAAAATCCTACTTGCTTTTCCCTGAAATACGCCCAGTGGTTTTGGTTGACTGTAAGTGGATCCATTCAAGAACGAGAGAAACTGCTATTTAGTCTAAATCATGGGTGTCAAATTTGCCGTGTCACATTGCGATCACATGACATATCGCAATGTATTTTTCCCTTTGCGGAGGTGGGCTGGGCATGGCTTGTGTGTGATGCATCCAGCCTGGGGGCTGCCAGTTTGACACCCCTGGTAAATTCTTTACAGGAGATGAGTTTCAGTTAGCAAAGTTTTTAGTATATTTCGATGTAGCAAAAACCAAAAAAAAAACATCATATCCATTGAACGATAGCCAATAATTCTAATCAAAAGGCATACTTTAAATTTCAATATCGCATTCAGTTCTTATTCCCTAATATTAATTTACCAATGAAATGGCTCCAGCCTCACTTGGATTATACTGAATAGACCTGTTTCTCAAATACAAAGCAGCTAATGCAAAGGTACATTATAGTTATTAGCAGGGTTAGTGATTCATTTAAATGTGTCTCCACCATCAAAATACAATTTTGTTTAATGACTTTCCTACTTTCACACAAATCTCTAAGTGTGTGGTGTGGTTGTTTAAGTGGCAACAAGTTTCACTGAAATAATCAAAAGCTTTTCACCTAACATGCAGCTTCAGAGTGAAATATGATCTTCAAGACACAGTTTTGATGAGACACTGTGAAATAAAATTAACCCTCTGTTTCAGCTAAAAATACTTTGTTTTCCGCAGGCACAGCATAGCAGTCAAAAAAGGAAGCTGTTCCTAATCTCCATGAAAAGTAATTCTATAAATCCTTTCATAAGTATAATTATGTTTCCTTTCTAGTTACCGTTCAAATGGTTGTTATTTTGACATGATAGCATGCAAGCCTTCCTGAAATTAATAACAGCTATGAGCTTTTAGGATGAGCCCTGCATTACAGATGACATTACTCGTTTATATGATGACACTAACTGCTTGCAAATTATATTCTCTTGCACATTTTATGCATTTTGTGCCGTTGTTGCTGCTGTCTTTCCACTCGTACATAGCCCCTTTTGTACCCAATGAATGTGCAATAGCACTGCAGCAGTGATTCTGCAGCAAAGCGCTAGCAGAGGAAAATATAGCAATCCGAGTGCTGCCAAATCACCTAGCAGGATGATGGATGGAAGGCTGGGTGG
>JANHGC010003634.1:0-12259 GCA_027560395.1 Boaedon fuliginosus
CTGGCTTAATAGGGAAATGAGAAAAGTGGTATTTACCGGTTCTCCGAACCACTTAAAATTATCCCCACCGGTTCCTGCGAACCAGTCCGAACCGGTTGAATACCACACCTGGCTCAATTGTGTTCATAAGTTGAGGACTATATGCATTGTACTCATGCCAGAAGAGCCTCATATAGCTTTGCCTAGTTTAATAATTTCTAGAGATAATTTCGTACCCCACAATTGTAGCATTATTATCACTTAAAGCTAATGGCTGCATTGTTTTATTTTTATTTTTTTTCACTAGGATTTTCTCTCTCTTTTCTGCTCTGGTATTTGGTTGGTATCCAGATCCAGCCAACTCTACATGGGCAAAAGAATTCACATCTACAAAGGTAGACCAACCTACTTGATGACTCCAACTCAACTGATTGACTTCTTTCTCTGAATAGAAAAAGATCTTCCTTAAATTTTCAGAGAGATAAAGAAGAGTAAATATAAATAATTTAATCTATAAAGTAGATTTTCTCAGATGAAAAACATATGCCAAATTTATTGATGTGACATTCTCATATGACCCTTCAGAATCTGTTAAAGTTGTGGTAAAACCCCCCACTTTATACAAGAATTTACAAATTGTGCCGAGCAATTATGTAAACGTGACATTTGTGCAAAAATGTTTGCTTAATTTAAAGAAAGAGGTATATTATATTATCAAACTCAACATCTTCTCTCAATTTCTTCATTAAGGATGCATCAAGTTCCAATTCTACAGAGCTTTTAAGCCAGCCAGTCAGATCTGAAGACCATGAAACTCTACAAATAAAGGAAGTCTTAACTGAAAGACATGGCTTCGCTTTTATGGATGGGCACATATACAAAAACATCAAGACAGAATCACTATTCATGAGAACTAGCAACTGCAATTCTTTGACTACCAATATAACAGATGGTACTGGGAACTATCAGTTGCCGTCTTTGTACAAGAAACTTATACCTGAAGATCCAAATGAAAGCCAAGTATTTTCTGAGTGCTTAGTTAATCCACTTGAGGATGCCACAGTAGATTACCTGCCAACCATCACACCTGCCATTATGACTTCTGAAACAGACAGCTCTGGATCTGAACTCAGTTCATTGCCTATTTTCCCTATAACTTCTTTTCAAAGAAATCCAGGTTTTTTGGGTGGAAAACTTACTCTGGATGCTATAAAAATGGATTGTAATTCTTTTACAGAGAAATAGGGAACGTTGCTCTTAAGCACCAAGACGACCTAAGCACAGTGAGGGCGTGCTATTCTCGTGATACTGTAGAGGGCTCCCAAATGCTTCTCATGGGAATTAAATTCTGCTTTTTATTTTTATGAGACAAAAGAATGATAAGCAATTTCATTATTTCAAAAACTGGACACTAGAGGGGATTAAGTTTTTAAGTAAAGATTTACAAGCCAGTAGAATATTGCAAAATTCATTGTTATACAAAGGCAGTTTATGAAAAATGAATTCAGAAAATGCTAGCTACAATATCTATCAACCATTTCGGTAATTATTTCTCCTTCTATGAATAGATGTCCAAATGTTCTTCAATGTTATTGAAGAAATGACAGAAATACTGTAGAACAAATTTTATCTGACAAGATAGAGATGGTTTCAAAATTGGATGTATAACTGACAGGCCAAGACAATTACTTAAAAAAGGATGTTTTACTGGATTTACTAAAGAAACCGGCTTAAATTTACTTAAACTTAAAATTTAAAGACGTACAAACCAAGGGAGTGACCTGGATCATGTTTCTCTACTTGATTTATAAGAGGCTTATTAAAGCCTTGAAGAATTGTGTGTAATGGGATAAAGAAGAAATGGAGAAAAACAGATCCTATGACAATATTTGAATGAACTAAAGATTAATATGATTAGAAATAAAAATAATATAAAGCTGATTTTTTTTGGTTAACATTTAAATAAGATACATTGTTAGCCCCTTGGGGATTTTTTGGTGACACCAGGAGTGAAAAGATGATGTTGCGTGGATTTGTTTATAGATAAGAGGTGGAATTTTGGATGAAGTAATAAATGTTTGTAACCATGGAGAATCACTAACTTTATTTGTAATGAAGGCTGGAAATCACTTTTTATATATATTTTTCTTTCTTATGCTCTTACCTTTCTTCTCTTTTCTTTTCTCTTGCATTTTTTTTACTTTTATTCCCTTTAAGTTTAGTTAGTATTAGTTTATAGTGATTGAAATTCTTAATAAAATGGAATGTGTATACATGCAAGCCACACCCACCCCAACTCTGCGAAAAGACATTGTGATACATCATGTGATGGCAATGTGACACGGCAATGTGATACTCATCGTAGAGTGCTTGAAGTTGGCAAAAACTTGATAGGAAATGAGTTTCTGTGAGAAGCCTTCCGTAAGCCAAGACAAATTTAATTCTGTAGGATTGGGAGACAGATATGGGGCAGAATGGTCAGGAACTGAAGCTGCTGCAGTCATTCACACAAAACATGAGCAGGGGTGGGCTGCTGGGGGTTTGCACAGGTTCGGGTGATCCTTTTGTAAGAGTCTGCCCAGTTTGGCGAACCCACAAATCCCACTTCTGGGTGGCCCACCCCACCCCTCCCAGAAGTTCCCAGGCAGCCTGATTTGGATCCTAGGTAAGTGCCTCCAGAGCCTGGGGAGGGCAAAAATGGGTCTCCCGGAACTACCAGAAGTCTGAAAATGAGCCTGTTTCTGGCTTCTGGGGGGCCTCCAGAGGCCAGGGAGGCTGTTTTCACCCTCCGAGAGGCTCCAGGAAAGCCTCCAGTGCCTGGGGAGGGCAAAAATGCCCCACCACAATGCAGGAGGCAGACTAAACCATGCCTACCATGGCCATGCCCACCAGCAACCAGCTAGGGAACCTGTTGCTAAAATTTTTGCAGTCCACCCCTGAACATGAGGGATGATTTCAGCCATCTTAACCCATCTTTGCCCTAAACCAATTAAAATGGATGGCCAGTTAACAAAAGAAACTCGACACTCGCTGTAGTCTGTACATTAGCATTCACATCTGACAATGCAAGCAAATCGCTGTAACTCCTATGATGCCTGTGAGCAACTCCTATGATGTCATCAGACCAGCAGCCACCTCAGGGAAACAGTAGGAAACACCTGGGTATGAGTGGAATTGCCACAACAAACGTAGGTTTTGAAACACCCCCAAATGATTTTTTTGTGTGAATCCCAAAAACTACAATGCTACAATGCTTATAGTATGTATAGTATAGCTTATGTAGTAGCAATTACGGACCAAAATTTAAAATACAGAAAAATACATCAAAGTAGCTGGAAAGAGAACATTATTTTTTTGTTTCCATACTTACAATACCGCCGTTATATTACCAGCTTAGGAGATATAAAATGCTGTCTCCAAGCTTATTTTGTTAGTGTCAAAATATGTTCCAATATTTTCTGGGGAAGTGGAGCAGGCGAGGGTGAAGAGAGGTTATTTGAGCATTAAAATATCACAAAGGTGCCTTTTCACTTTATTTAAAGCACAGGTTTAACATGTTTTGGAACTGAATGCCTTTGGTGTTTGTTTTTTTAAACTAATTCACAGTAGCATCATGGGTATAACCAGTAACAGAAGACCAATTTCCTAAAACCTACAGTAAAAAAATTAAATCAGTTCAAGAGCCCAATACAAAACAAATGAGGAATGAGCTGTAAAAGATTTCTAGACCTACCCGTTTTTTGTTCAACCATTGAACTGATGCTGAAACCAAATTTTAAATCACTCTTGCCACCACCATCCCAAATAAAAGACAACCTTCTTAAGATAGAGCTTTGTAGCTTCTGGTTTGTCAGTGTCGCTCACTTTATAGAAACTAAAGGGACTGAAATTATTTCCCACCTCTACAATTGGGAGAGAATACTTGAATTATCTAAGCACCTTACTTCTAATTTTAGATTCAATGGCTAATCAGTGAATTTATTCGAATAGGAATGTCACTTGCTAGAAAGTTTAATCATTTTTTAAAAATAAAATCTCCATTTGCACTAGGAAATGGAGAGCTACTTCATTTCTTAAGTCAACACTGAAAAGATGTGAATTCTCCTGGAGCTTTCTCTGCCATTGATAGAATGGGATTTGAGAAACTGTGTTAGAATAATCCATCTCATTGGAAGGATTTAAAAATTGGCACTGGGGTAATTATAGTTCACATCGTTTGGTTTAGGGCGAATCTTAAGGACCTCATGATCCGTGAATCCCCTGAACTTTCTTTCAGGTTTGGGACACCATAAAGGCTAACGTTACTATGACGTATTTCATAGATTAGCGTCAACTTCACCAGTTTGATGGAATGCAAGCCCAGACATTTTTGTTCAAAACAAAGCAGTTTCAAATCCTTTTTTCAGGATGAAAGTATTCCCTATGCAATAAGAGTAAACCTAAGTGTAATCTAAACAAGACCTTCTCCATCATTTGAAAGGCAACAAGTTCACCCTAACTTGATGCCTTGCCTTGTGTTTAGCTTTGTACAAATCAAATGCCTTTGGCTGTGGCAGAGAACCACACAAAAAAGCACGTGCTCCTTAGTATGTTTCTGGACAGACTGTTACTCTTACCTTCAGAAAATGGGTGGAACTTCAGCTGGCCCAGAATGTAGTTCTAATTATAAACTTTAAAAATGAAACCCAAGTCGAGATAAACTCTTGATGGCTTCAAGGACTCCTGAAATTTTCTTGGTAATATAATAGCAGTAGCAGTTATACGGCTGGATTTTGTTGAACTTCCAGATCTAGCCTACAGCATTAGTATTACTGAAGGTCTCCTGTCCAAGTACCAAATGGATCCAATCCTGCAAGGCTTCCTATTGGAGATTAGTCAGCTGTTGCCACAGGCAGTGACATAATTTACAGAACCCTAGGATTTAAATTGGTGGATCTAGAATGGTTTCCCAGTGGAAATTGCCAGAATTTTCAGGTCAGTTCTTCCAATATCTGATCATTCAGCAAAATGGCATAGCATCTTTAATTGCTGCTTCCCAGAGTCAAAAACCCAGTCAATTCCACCTTTATTTACGTTTTATAGCAAATGTTTTCTTCAAACCTTTTGCTCATAAATTGATTCATGAGCCTGCTGAACTTCATTCATTTTACTTGCCTTGTTATATGCACTTGCTGCACTTTATCCTTTCAAGATCTCTGGATTCCTCCGAGTTGCTGTTTCCGAACTTGAAAAGAGCTTTCCTCCATTCAACTGTACTCTCAGGAGATTCAAGTCCTGGCTGTTTTCTTGGCAAGGTTTTTCAAAGGTGGTTTGCCATTACCTCTTTCCTAGGGCTGAGAGAAACTAACTGGCCAGTGGGGTGTTTTTTTTTTGCCTAAGGCAGGACTAGAGCTCTTTAATTGACTGGAAAATATTATTTAAGTTTGCTTTCTCATACTGGTTTAAAAAAAAATCATTTAGGTTTAAACTCAATCTTAGTTTTATAGTAATCAGAAAGCAGACCTATGTAGTAATGTTTTCTACATTTGAAAACTTAGTAATTTTATGAAATTTGTACAAAATTTCATAAAGGTACAAAGCAGTCTGACAATTTTTATCAATGTATTTCAAAAGTTACAGTTGTCCATTGCAAAAAAAGAAAGGAGCTGATTTTCCCACGGTCATATGTATATACATTTTAATCACACCTCTTAATAGAAGTATGCTTTTTAAGCAGGTTATATTCTGTGCAATACAATACTTGGATTTTTCAATAAGCTGGAAATTTGCAGTTTTGTTTTTATATAAATGCCAGAACCCATACTAGTTATATTCATTTGCTAAACGTAAAAGCAATATTCAGATTTTGAAACAGGCAAGTATTCCTCCAAGGAATATAATAAAAATATTTTATAAAATACTGCTTATGTAGATGTAAGACTCTTTGCAGCACAATTTGTGGAAGATACATTTTACTGCCTATTGTCAAAGCTGCAAGTCAAAAGGTTTTTGGAGGATTTCATGCAATTATACAGTCCACTTTGATATTACATCTTGCAAAACACAAGTTGCTTAATGTTCAATCTATTGTGATTTTTCTCTATCTTGAATTCTTTGCTCAACTATGTTAACTACAGAATATATTTTTGCAATGTGAATACTACACAGATGTTTTTAGGTTTAAAGAAATATCAGAACCAATTTATTCTAAGGTAACTATATTCTGGACTAGTAGAATGCAGCTTTCGCCCCAGTGAATGGGATATAATTTGAATGGCTAACCAAGGGCAGGTGAACGTTGCCCGGTTTTAGTTCTATTTTGTGCAATGTGCATATATGATTTTAAAGAAAATATGTGGCTAGCTTCTACTGATACATTTAGTCAATGTAACTGTGAAATTCTGTTAAGTATATCCTCTTCGTAAAACACAAAAATTTTAGTCATGATTTCAGAACATCTTGCCGAAATGAAATTCTAAGTTGATCCAGGATCTACTTGGTTTGGGCAACATATACATACATGGAATAAAACAGAATGGGATAGAAAGCAACTATATCCGACGATCATTTATACAAATGTTGAAAATATTCACCATTTTTCTTGGGTGATCAAAATTGTGGTTTTTATGGGGGGAAAATTGTTAACTTGTGAATCCAGGGCAGGCTGGATGAAACCATCTTTTGCATTTTATGAGGCATTCACAGGAATAAATCTGTGCTTAAACTACTACTGATCATAACATCCAATTCTACAAATGTACCAGAAACTTGTAAAATAACTTCATTAAAATCAATTCTATCAGTTGGAGGCAGTGGTATTTTACACCAACTTGTAATTGATCAGTAATCTGAAATAACCTGCACGAAGAGAACAGAGCCCATTATATTTTTGCTGCATCTATCAGAAACAGACAAAGCATTCTGCGTTTATTGGGACTTATTCTATGTGGGATTGAAACCTATGTAACAAACCTGCCCTTCAAAACGGCTGCAATTTTAAGCATCAGTTAAAATCTCATTAAAATGGGAGTATGTATAGGATCAGATTACAAATCTCATAAAATGCAGGCTGTTCCATTCTCTCAAATATGGAAGATAACATATACATTATCGAAGGACAGATCTGTATATAAGACTAAGTGCACTTCATACAATCAATTGTAATATACAGCACTGTACAACTGACAAGAAAACATGCACTAGTATTTGCTTTTCAAGATTAAGGCCACAGAATGTCCAGAAATAATTTCTAAAATACAGGGATAAGAATGACCCTTGTAAATATTTGCAAACATTGTTAACCTATTACAGGGGATATGCTCTGAAGAATTTAATCTGTGACTCACACTATCCTGTTTTTACCCAACAGGACTTGTGATTTGACTTTTCTCCTCCACTTCCAAAGCATTTTTTAATAGTTTACTCGCACTCTACCCACCTATTTAATTTTCCCACATTATGTATGGAAAAGAGCCAAAAGATAATTTTAAAAAGCTCTCTTCATTTGACACTCACATAGCATTTAATCTTCAAATAAAAGGTTATAAAAACAGCTTAAGCTTCAACCTCTCTCTTGGTTAACTGTTTTCATCTTATAATTCTACCTTTTTATTCCATGCATGCTTTTGCTTAAGAAATTGCAAAACTGAAGTACTTTAAACATTACAAAGTAAACCCAGTGCTGATATCAGCACTCTCATATTCAATCTCGTACCTAAAGCACAGGTAGGTAGGAAGCCTCATCTTCAGATACTTCCTCTGATGCTCCCCACTGCTATTCATAACATTTTAAATTTTCTCTGAGATTAGAGGATAAAGCAATTATTTTTTAATCAACTAATCTACCTTTAAGTCAGATGTGAATGAAGACTTTTAGATCACATTTGCTAAAATAAAAGATTACCACGTATCACCTTAAAAAAAAGCATTACATTTCAAATCAAAGTTGTCAGGGATGGGAGGTTCACTATCAGTCCCTAATTTTCTCTCGAGTAATTTCGCAGTAAGCAATTTAACTAGTATTATTCATCGAAAGTAAACACGTATCTAAACTTTGAGCACTCAAGACAGCCAAAAGCCTCAGTCCTGCTTTTATTAAGTCAACAGGATGGTATGTAAATTTTAGGGCAAAATGTAATCATCCAATCAGACGCAGTATCTGTCCAACAAATGTATATTCACGATAGACATAGTGTTTAATGTTTAGGGTTACCTTAGAAGGGCTTGTGCTCTCTCATTTTAACTTATCTGCCAATAGTCTGGTACA
Source organism: Boaedon fuliginosus (assembly GCA_027560395.1). NCBI lineage: Eukaryota > Metazoa > Chordata > Lepidosauria > Squamata > Lamprophiidae > Boaedon > Boaedon fuliginosus. The sequence goes on from JANHGC010003634.1 coordinate 8,225, forward strand.
AGATGAACTTTCATGCTCAAACATTTAATAAATCAATCGTATGACATTTTAAAGGAGGCTTGCTCAAAAAAAAAATGGTGCAATAGCAACACAAACAAGCAGGAAAATAAGAGATACAAATCCCAATTCATTTAATAGCTAATATTAAAATTAACTCTGCGAGTAGTTATTTGCTAAAGCTATGCTCACAACAGTTAATGGATCCACCACAAGGGGACCATTCCCTGGAAAAGACATGTAGATGGTTTCAGCTAGAAATTAGGCAAGATGCCTGGCACTGAAAACATTTACAATGCCAATTTAATAGCATTTTTGTAAAAGAGCATGAAAATAAACCTTTGCTTTGCTAATATGTACCAATATTAATGAAAGCATTTTCACAGCTCAACACAAATTAAGTACACAGCTATTAAAAGCCAGCAAATTTGCCATCTTTAAACAGCACTTCTAAATTTGCTTTATATTACAAGTATACCAGAAGATGAAGATGTCACGTCAAGTACCGAACTGGCATTCCATGGGATATGGCTGTCCAGAATTAAAGTCTGGAAGTCTAAAGTTACCGTAGATTGGGAGTATTCACGAACAGTAACATACTACTTAATAAGTATGTTATTTGGGCATTAGCATATTTGTGCAGGAAATAGGAATTGGTTTTTAAAGGATATAGACAACACTCAGTATCTTCCCAAAAAAAATCTGTGCTGAGATGCGCTTGGATGGGAAACAAACAAGGGACCTGATAACATATGTAACCTGTTGACTTAAGAAACGTGACTACCTCCAAAATTATAATCGGGAAACTAAGAACCAATAAATTGGGGCAGGAAGCAGAGTGAAGGGTACATGTGCTTAAAAATCTTCCTTGAAGGCAAATACTGGACTCGTTTAAAAATCTGCTTCTCCATCCCTACTTCCTGATCACAATGCCGAAATTTAAACGCATCAAGAATCAGAGTCAATGTAGTAACCTTTGCATAAGCAAACGAATGTTTGAACAAAAATCATTAAGATAATGCACCGTCTCAATACTGTTTATCCTTTAGTTCAATACTTTTTGCCCTCCTTCCATAATTTTTTTTAATGGGGGTAATGTTTCCAATTCCTTAAGAAACCCACCAATTGTACTACTCAGAAAAACCTTGAAATAAATGGATATTTCAGTTCTAATCTCCTAACACGTGTTGTAGACAGAAAGGCAAAGTAGTCCTTTTTATTATTTGCTCAAGTCCTTTCATGTGTTGAAAGTGGTAACATTCTCTTTCACAGGGATTAAGTTAAAATATTAAGAAAATTCTACAGTGGAAAGGAGAGCTTACAATCACCTCCCCACACCAAAAATAAAACATTCACTTCTCAGCTAGGCAAGGCCAAAAGCTGAAGCAATAGAGCAAAATCCACATTTCAATTGGGTGGTGAGGTTTGGCTTATGTCCCACGCAGACCACTGCAGTTCCACTTTCAGGGTCTTGGTTTTCCAATTTAAACAAGTCAAATAATCCTTTTCCCAAGAAGTATACAGTGCCCTTTGGTTTCTTCTTCAGAATCAGGGTTGCATGCTAGTGGAACAGTGTTTCAATGCACCCAAGGGGGTGCATTTTAATGTAGACTTACAGCACTGCCACACAGTATCAACTGTAGTTTCAACCAACTATATTAAGAAATAATATACCATTGTGTTCCCAACCTTCCATGTCTTGAAAAAAAGTTGCTCCACTCTACAGAATATTTTTGGTAGCAACAATATTAACAGGTTTAAACAAAGTTTACCAAACAGACAACTAGTTTTCTTGAAGAAAAAGGGTGAATGAGTGGTGCAACATGGATTGTTTTTTTTTAAAAATGGCTTAAGCCAATTATCCAACCAGAGCTGCTGGATTCACAAGCAGGTATTGAGAATATAAACCAATGTGCTTTGACTATTTTTCAAGTATCTGATATCGATTTTGTATAAAGATTTTGAATACAAACTACCAAAGATAGAAGAAAATGGACTTTCCAAGTTTGACTTAAGTATTAAAAACTCAAATTCTCCAGAAGTTAGTATTCCATACAGTACTAACAATTTTCCATATTATTTTTATACATATCCCAGCTGACCGTGGACTGAAAACCATCTGCTAAGCAGTATTAAAAGAAATAGTGTGCAAGAGTTAAAATTGTTTGTAGTTTAGGGAAAGCACATCTAACCCTAATTAAAAAAAAAACAAAATAAATGAAGTGAAAGCTTTAACTGGTACACACTGTTCACACCTATATTTCAAGTTTGGAAACGCATATTTTCAAGCAGCAATACAAAAAAGTATCCATGAAGAATGCATAATTTCTGAAAAAAATTATGAAAACATCCCTGCTACCATTACATTTCTAAATACAAAACTGACTACCATATTGTTGCTTCTGTGTAGCAAGAGAAGTTCATTTCAAAACAGGTAAAATTCAGTCTTCAGGTGTGAATGGCATGAATGAGAGTCCCCGTTTTAATATCTTAAGTTGTTTTTAGGATCCTTAAGCATGCAAGCCTTGTAGAGAAGGGCCCAACAAGAGGCAGGGTTGGCTTAGGGCATCCAGTTTAGGACAAAGCCGGGAAAGCTTCTGGATCATCAACATCAGGAGCAGAAGCACTTGACTGAAATGAAAGAGGAGGTATGTCATTCTGATAGTCAATATAGCACTTTCATTAGCTCAATATAGCACTTTCATACATATATATATTTATGTGTGTAACACACACACACACAAACATACAGAAAATAGTAAAGTTACATAACTACTAGTCTTGCACATATTACTGTATAAGTCAACTACTTATTATTATAGTACCCTGTTAGTAACAGTGTCTGCTCCATAAAATATCCTTTTTATGGGGGGAAATTATCTGGTACCCATTTTGCTATAGTGAAAAGTTCCAAGTGTTAACAAACAAGGTATTATAGATGAGTATGAATTTATCAGTGTGAATGACATACATAAAGAAAAGGTTTTCTTGACCCTTAAAAAAATAGACCATGATTAATGAAGGTGAAGGGCAGGAGACAGAAAGAATTTAACTAAAACCTTGACACTTAACATTACAAGGTGGAGTGATACATACTTCAACTCTGGGTGGAGATTAGTCACAAGGGCTAATAAAAGAATCCTATGCAAAATATTTCCAAAGTCAGAGGGGCAGAAATCTCAAAGTGATTTGCTGCTGAAAATAATACACTGCACTTGAGGGTATCACACAAATGAGAAGGAAATCTGGGAAGAGCACTAGCCTTAGCATTACTGTACACGTTATAAAATTATCAAGCCACCAACCTGATTGGGTGTGTGGATCACATCAAACTCTTTAACCAACTAAAAGAGAACAAGCACAAATATTTATTGAGCATTCTTCTGTAATATATATGGTGCTGAAGTGAGAACATTAAATAATTGTTGATGAAATCAGGGCAGTTGGCACTTTTTCATGCAGTGCCCATCTTCCATCCCCCAATTCTCAAATTGATCTGAATAGCTAGTAGAAATTCTGGTGCAGATTTGGAACCCAAACCCAAGAAACAAACAGAAAAATGCATCAAATGTAACATAATCTCATTTCTGCTTGGGATATATAAATCTGGAATTAAGATACTTTATTGTTAACTGGGATAGCATTTTTTTTTTAAATTTCAAAGTATGCAAAACAGAATGGAACTAAAAAATTAATTTCATGAATGGGTAACTATATTTGATAGAAAGCAAGTACTGGTTAGCTGTAAGTCTGAGATCATGTAATACATATCGTGGAAATATCAAAAAATGAGCATAGCTTTAGTGCATGCAAAAGGGCTTAATTTCCTTTCCCTTGCTACAATTTATTTATTTATTTATTTATTTAATTATTATGCCGCCCAACTCCTGAAGGACTCTGGGTGGCTTACAACATGGTTAGCAATAGCACTCAGATGTTATACACTGCTTATCAGAACTTCACAACACTCCTCAAGCAGTTACAGAGTCAGCTTATTGCCCCCAACAATCTGGGTCCTCATTTCACCGACCTTAGAAA
>JANHGC010003634.1:32314-42350 GCA_027560395.1 Boaedon fuliginosus
GCGTTGATAACCTCCTGGATCCACCCACATGTCGTCTCCCGGCTCGCCGAAACGAGCCAGGAGGGACATGGGTCCAGAGAACAGGTGGTGGGATTCACAGCTCCCAGGACCTTGTCCACATCATCAGGGCCAAAAGAACTCATGTTTGTAGTCGATTTACAATTTGTCACATTATATGTCATTGTTGCTAGATCTCCAAAAAGACTTGGTTCATATTGTAAAATTAAGAGCACTCCAGAAGGGAATTGATGGCAACAAGATGATTTTATGGGGTGATAGATCAAACATCTATCTGAGTATCTCAGATGGTTTCAACAGAAAAAGATATTTTCTTCCCCCCACACTTGTATCAGAGCAAATCAAGGTGGGGATATCTTGACTTTTTTTTCCTCATTTCTTGCTCTCTTTCAGGGCTAAGCTAGTGTTTAGGTAAAAGCTATTGAATCCCTTTTTCAAGGCCATCTCTATACTTTCCTACATTAAACCAGCTAAAGACTCAGACTATCTAATGATTAAACAAATAAATGCAAATGAGGAAGTTGTTCGATTCTGCAGAATTTCCAGGAACATTCTTGCTGTGAAATGCAAGGCAGTCTTCCATATGGTACATTGGCAAGCCTGCCTTTTAACTGCCAGTCTTTAGCTGTTTCATCGTTGAGAGAAAGTCACGGCTCATAAGGTGGGAAAGAATTTAAATCATTTCTATTAGTGATGAATTCTGAACTCCTTTAGAGCAATTCTTCATGTTGAAACCTGTCCTCAGGGGGAGCACTTTTTTTCCCCCTCAAGGAAAGTTGGACAGTTAAGGTCTTGAAGTAATGACAAGTACAAGAAGTCCTTAACTTATAACAGTTCATTTAGTGACTGTTTGAAGTTACAACAGCACTGAAAAAAGTGACATGACCATTTTTCACACTTATGACCATTGTAGTGGTGATAAGATTTACCTTTGGATGCTTGACTCACATTTATGATAGTTGCAGTGTCCCAGGGTCATGTAATCCCCTTTTGTGACCTTCTGACAACCGAAGTCAGTGGGGAAACCAGATTCACTTAACAGCTGTGTTATTAATTTAAGGACTGCAGTGATTCACTTAACAAATGTGGTAAGAAAAGTTGTAAAATGGGGCAAAACTCAACAATTTTCTTACTTAGCAACATAAATTTTGGGCTCAATTGTGTTTGTAAATTGAGGACTACCTGTAATTTGCAGGAAAACGTTCCTTAATGACCTCCAGGAGCAGCTGCAAAGAATGGATGAATGTTCAGTTCATTATGGGTTTTTTAATGGATCTTTGATAACTAATTCTTTTTTTAAAAGGACTCTAATTCTTTTCTGCATAGGATTATAGTTTCCCAATCCACTTGAAATATGTGATCTGCTGCTTAAAATGTATCATATAGCCCCTAAAGATATTAAAACATCGTACAACATTCACTATACCAGGGGTGTCGAACTCACATCATCACAGCAATGTCACATGATGTATCAGGACTTCTTCCTCCTTCACTAAATCGGGCATGGGCATGGCCAGTGCGTGATGCATCCAGCCCACAGGCCAGGAGTTTGACAGCCCTGCACTATACTATAACACTAAATAGCAAGCTCATTGCTAATGGCTGTATAAGATTTGGCTCTAGTACACAAACAGAGGTGGTGACATCAGATGTATCACACGGTATTTTTTTTAAACGGTTTTAACTTTGTGCCACAGTTGGAAAGAGAAAAACCAAGCTCTATCAAAACATCCTTTATCTGTCACTGGTGGTCCATATGCATCCACCTCTACTAAGTATGAGAACGTCTTGTATTAGTCAACTGTGTGTTTCTTTTATACATTTAAGTGCTGAATTTTCAACAAGTACAAAAACATTCCTCATTGCTAGCCAAGACTTCAGATGAGAAACCATTTTGGGAGTATTAGATTTAAACCCTTGTATACCTTTTGAAGCAGCTACAATTTGATAATTACAGTAATGATTTTTTAAAATATAAGTGATTGCATACCTACCGTACATTTTTTTCCACACATTCACTTACTACTGAATATTTCTTTTATTGCTTGGGCAGAGTTCTTCAGCTGTAAATACAGGGTAATTGTTGCTCATAGCAAAGTAAGCATTTGGCAAACTTTAAAGAAAGTTGAACACCATAAACAATCTCCACAAACACATAACATTTTTTTTTAAAGTCCATGTGACCAGGTCTTATACAATCAATGATAAAGAGCTTGCTACTTAGTGTTATTCTACAGTTAGTAAATTAGTTATGCACCATGAAGAGAGAACAAGTCTTAAAAAGTAATTTTCTTACAAGCTGGAGCTAAAAACTTCAGAATCTTCAGTCAATTTCTAAAGCACCGAGGCTCCCTAGAATAAAGTTATTGCATTAATCACTATTTAGTGTTTGGGTGAAGCCAGCATTTCCAACAGCTACAAAAACAAGATTGCTGGATCTATTTATGGCCTCAGAATGAAAATAGCATTTACTTGCTACTTGTACACTGACTGGGTCATAACTTACCTAAGGAGCTGTCTTTCTGAAAGAGGAGCCAAATTCTTTGTGACATGCTACAAGCTATTTTCAAACAGAGCCAACAGCTGGCAAACTGCTTAGCAGCAGAAAATAGGAAGTAAGTAAGAAAATAGGAACAAGAAGCAAAGTTTGAAAACAGAGGATCTATAATCTTACGCCCCTGATTTTTTTTTGGGGGGGGGGGGAGTTTTAAAATCAACAGTACTGCCTCTTCAGTGCCCCATAACTTATTAACCACAAGAGGGCAACAGGATAGAGTTATGATTATATTGCATGTTCTGTCTCCTCTCTGATGACACCTTGCCTGCTCTTTTCCTAAAAGACTGATGTTATGAGGTCACTTCCACATTCCCCATGCTGGCTGGGGAATTCTGGGAATTGAAGTTCACACCTCTTAATGTAGACGAGTTTGAAAAACACTGAATTATAAGTTCTGCTTCACTAATGACTCTTCAGATCATATTCTTGAATCCAGAAATATTAATGCACCCTCTCTAGAACACTTCAATCATTTTTTTACAAAATTTCTCATATTCCAAAACAGCTACAGCACATGGGAAGACTGTTTCTTCTAGCCAGAATTAGAGTAATCTCATTAAGTTATTCTTAAAATGCTTCCTTCCCCATCTCTCACATCTGGACTGTGCCAAATGTCACATGAAAGACTGTAAATCAAGACCCAGGTTTTTGCCTTTTAGTGCTGCTACACCAAGTGCTAATCTATGATATTTTCCTTGACTGATGATAGCTGATTCCAAAATGCAAATGGTATCCATTACAAGATTGGCTTACGTATAAATGTTGAGAAGACTAAGTTTATGCAAGTCGGAGGTGCTCAGAATAATATGCCTAAAACAGAACAGTCGGTAGCCAGGCTATATCTTGGTAGCATTGTGTCTATTGATAAAGGTACAGATAAGGACCTTAACTATCAAATTGGAATGGCAGCAGCCATGTTTCAGCACATGCGCCCAATTTGGTCTACAGCAACCATAAGTATTAGCACAAAAATAAAACTCTTCAAGAAAGTTGTTATATCAACTGCAATATATGCTTGCGAAACATGGAGGTGTACAACCAAGATGATGCAATGGACAAATCTTTCTCAAAAACGCTGCTTGAAAAGAATCCTTCGCATTGCATCTCACGACCACACCAGTAAAGAAGAGGTACTGCAAAAATCAGATTTTGAACAACTATAGAGAACTGTGAATGAATGTTGAATGTGGTTTGTTGGCTATATCTTATGCATGCCTAAAGACCGGCATCCAAAAATTACACTATGTTGGATACCTCCTGGAGAAAAGAGGAAATGGGGCCAGCCTCAGAAAACTTAGCACTAAACACTTATGGAAGATAATGTCCAAAGATGCTGCGAATGATCAAAACCACAGGAAAATACTTGCTGCCCCCAATGTATTCTGCAAAGCAATAGCACTTAGACTTATATACCACTTCATAATGCTTTACAGCCCTCTCTAAGCAGTTTACAGAGTCAGAATATTGTCCCCAGCAATCTGGGTCCTCATTTTACCGATCTAGGCAGGATGGAAGGCTGAGTCAATCTTGAGCTGGTCAGGATCAAACTGTTGGCAGTCAGCAGAATTAGCCTGCAATATTGCATTCTAACCACTGCGCCACCACAGCAGAGGAACTAATGTTGATGATGATCTATTATTTTAAGATCTTCACTGCTTTTCCATTTGACGATTTATGCTTCCATAAGGAATGAATATTGATACTTTTGAACTTTAATGTTGAAGGAGACTCCCGAGAATATTGTGGGCGGCTAAAAAACCAAATCAATGGATCATCAAACCAATCAACTCAAAGTTCTCTTTCAAGGCACAAATGATTAGGCTCAAGTTAACATATTTAGACCTAACTCTCTGGAGAAGTCTGTAATGCAGGGAAGGAAGGAAGGAAGGAAAGAAAAGGATGACCAACAGTAATGGGTGGATAGTTAGAAAATTAGAAGGATCAGGTTGGGAGCAGATTCTCCTGGAGAAAATGTATTGTATTGTAAAGGTGCATCAATTGCCAAACCCCCAGATTGCAGAGTGCTGGAACAGCTGAAACTTGAAAGACATTCGTTCAGTACCATTGTGACTTCAAATGGTCGCTGAACAAATAGTCATAGATTTTTAGCACTACCTTTAGTTATCTTGTCTTTTGTTTGCTGCTTTCAACTGTCTTTGATTTTTCCAAGCATCAAGGTCTTCTCCAATTACTCTTGCTTCCACATTATGGATTTGAAATATCTAAGCTTAAATTTTATTTTTAGCGCTTCCAGGGACCAGTCTGGTTTTGTTTCATCTGTTCCATGATTCGATTTTTACTTTTACAATGGTCCCCATGCAGCCCTTTTGTAGGAATTGAGTCTAAAAAAGCATTGCTCTCAAGTCTTGACTTGCAGCATGACTTTTGCTCTTGAGGTGGCCACAGACAATACTCATAAGGTTTGTTTTTTTGGGGAGTGCTTCTGAGCCTGAGTTCACACCCATTTCTTCTCTGTCTTGCCACACCCAAGGATATAATTGCCACCCCTGCCCCCCAAACTGGCTTTTTCTGCTGATTATTACAAATTGTTCTCCATCCTTCAGCTCTGATGTTGGCCAAATCCTTTCCATAATATTAAATCACCACCAATAAACATCAACATATTTTTCATGGGCACTTGAACTGTGATTCACAGTTGTCATTTTTTTTAAGGTGGCATCAGAGGCATAGGATATCAGGGATAGAAGAATGGAGAGATGAAGGAATGGATTTGCCTAGAGGCTTGAATTGAGTTTGGACGTGTTTTGAGGGAAAGGACTCGGCCCGCATGATTTGAATGTTTTTGAGTTTCACTGGTGCAGAGCATGATCAGGAATGATACTAGCACAGGGAGAGTCACCAAGCCCTCAGAAAAAGCTGCTCAATAGAAGAGAAAATATGTAGTTCCTGGTTGAACTGTGGAGACCCTGGTGCTCTCTGAGCTTGCTTGTTTGCTTGCAGACATTTCATTTCCTGACTAGGTATTATCATCAGTGTGACTGAGTTTGGGGCTTGCTCCCTATTTATATATGGTAGCTTACCATGCCAGTGTTGGTGGAGGTGTGGTTTTCTCCTCTTTGATCAGGATATTGTTTTCTGCTAGATTGTTTCTCTGCTCTTAATCCCTGCTTATCTGGGTATTGGCTGTTGGAGAAGATCTGTTCTGGCCTTTTTCATTTTTAGATTTTTTTTTATTGTCCCCTTGAATGGTGTGTAAATATATATTTTCTCTCTGTGTCTATTGTTGTGCATGTACGTGAACACCAATAGCAGTCAGCAAACCCAATGAAAGCTCTTTAATGACAGAACACAGGGGCAGACTCAACCATTGTTTCAACTGGGAAACTATGAGCATCCTAGATCAAGTTAAAGTTGAAAATGCTAGGGAATTACTGGAAGCTTATCATTCAGACAAGTCAGCCACCAATAGACACATAGAAATAAGCCACATTTACACACCATTCAAAAGGACAATGGCTGAATTGGGGAGGAGAATGTATGTTTTTCAAGTTTTGATTGTTTCAGTATTGTATTTTAGTGGCTGTAAATTCCTATACAGTAAAATTGTCAAAAGTTCTGTGGGATTGAAAACTATAAATATCATTCATTCATTCTTCTTGTCAAAAGGAACAATGCTGCTTACTTCCTTGGCTTCATCAATTAGTACATGCAGATATACTAGCTGTTATGCTTATTTACATCATACCAGAAAGAGAAGGAAGAACCTTGATGATTGTTCAGTATCCTGCTTGAATTGGAGAGCAGCAATTGTAGAAAGGTAGGTGGTATTGTATGAATCAAAATCTAAGGAAAAATTGGATGACCACACAACCTACAATTGAAATACTTAAGCCACAATTGAAATACTTGATCAGCAGACCTAATGTGTTTTGTAGTTTAGGACATGTGTAAAAAATGGTTAAGGTAATCTACTTTGTTGGGCCCTTGGTGGTTTCTGGGGTTGTTTTCTTGCAGATGTTTTATTCCAAACTATGTGACATTATCAGTGCTAGAAGGGGGTGGAGTATGCTCTCTATTTATGTACAAGTGGCCCTTCTCTTATTGATGATATTATCTAGTTGGGTAATAAAACATCTTCAAGAAAACAACCTCAGAGAGCACCAAGGACCCCACAATTCAACCCTAAGTATGATTATTATATCAGTAACCTACTTTAGTTGCAATATTTAAACACAATTATTCACAATTATTTTGTAGCTTTCCTAAGTAATATATTCACAGGACACAAAAAAGTTTATTTTTCAACTTTGCCTACATTAAGTTGCCTAACCTGCGTTCATACACAGCTTCCTAAAGAGAAGGATAAATAAAATAAATAACTTGCCCTTAAGTTCCATCAGAAGGTCAACTCCGGAACATTTCAAATATTAATGTATTTTCTTAATTAAGCCTTTTCTAAACTTGCTGAAGCAATGAGATGTATTATAAATTAATCAGACAAACTATACAAATAAATGTAATCTTCCACAACTGAGAAAGAAAGTTCACTCTTGAAATAAAAAAAAGTTTGTGGTTGAACTTCCTAATGTCTATGAAATTAAACAACAATTTCCGGTCTGAGAAAAATAAGCTTAGAAAATAAGCTCAAACAGGCCTGTTGAGTCAGTCAGACTGTGAGAGTTGGACTGATCAGTACATCTCAGGCTTTTATTTTAAATTAAAAGATACCTGCTGAACTACATCACTATATTAAGACTCATGGCAAGAAATGAAAGTACTTCTAAATGTAATTTCCCTAGAGCCATGTTTCTGGTATTAACGTTTTGTGTTTTAGCAGAAAAGGTGGCTGACTCCACTGTGTAATATTTCATTTATGTATTTAAATTTAAATCTCTCTTCTATATCAACTGGGAAATTTTCTCCTTCTGATCGACAGAAAATTTTAACTCTTTGCTGCTACTTTATGGTTGCCAGGAGTTTTACAGTCTAGCCCTAGTGGACCTACTCCAGGGGTGTCAAACTCAATTTCACTGAGAACAGCATCAGGGCTGTGGTTGACCTCAGTGGGGCCAGGTGGGCATGGTTGACTGGGCCGGTGTAGCCAACTGGGTGGGCATGGCCAGCTTGACGCCACTCTTGAAACTGCTGGCATGTTTCCTCTTTGCGTTGGCTAGACTGGGCCAAAGCCACTCTGGCCAATGTTTCCACTTTGCATTGGGTAGACCAGGATGAAGTGACATGGGCTGGCCTCTTACATTTTCCACGCCGATCAGGCGCAGAGGTGGGCTGCTGCTGGTTAAGATTTTGTGCAGTTCAGTGAACCGAATCTCCCCACTGGCTGGCCCTGCCCCTGTTTGTTTTTCGTCCTGTATTCCAGGCCATGTCTGGGCCATGTTTGGTCTGTTTTTGGTCATTTTGGGGCAAAAACTGGCCCAACAAACAGCCTGAAAACAGTCCAAAAAGCAGTCTGAAAACTTCCCAAAAATGGCCTGAAAATGACCCCAAAACACCCCCAAACAGCCTATTTTGGCTGTTTTTCAGGCCATTTTCTGCCATTTTTGAGCTGTTTTTCAGGGTGTTTTTTGGCCATTTTCAGGTCAAATATGGCCCCAAAATGGCCTGAAAATGCCCAAAATACAGCCAAAAACAAGGTGGAAAACGGGTAGGGTGCGCCAGCCCATGGTGGGATTAGCCTCAACCGGCTGAATCCTACATCTGCCTTTGAGGCAAGTGACTGGGAGGCGGGGCTGGGTATGATGTGATACTTCACCCACCCAGTCACATGAGCAACCAGCCATGCTTACCCAGCCAGCAAACTGGTTGTTAAGTTATTCAAATCCCACCACTGGCCCTTCAAGCTGGATCCAACCATATCATGGGCCAGAACTGGCCAGTGGGTCTTGTGCTTGACACCCCTGGTCTACTCTGAGTCATCTCTCAAATTTATTTAGGATCTTACTTGGTCTTACTAATCATCTGGAGATGGATCTCCTCCTGTTGTGTTAAAAAATACTCATCTCATTCACAAAAACCATCACTGTGGACTATTTTATCCACAATGGAGGAAGGAAACACAAGTTGCCTTTTTAGGAAAAAGGTGAAAGACCAAGCTCTACTACAGGAAGGCCCAGGGTATAGAAATAACATTGCTCAACAGATGTATAAGAAATTACAAGCGAATATTCTAAATTTGATTAATTTACTAAAGGTAGAATTAAAATTGAGTGGATGTGTTTGGCCATAGGCCTGATCTAGTGTGGCCCACTTAACTTTAAACAACTGTCCAAGGGAATGAAGGACTTCCCAACAGTAGCTAGTAATCCTTTTCTTTCTATACCTACAATTTTGCAGCTTAGAAAAAGTGTAAAAATCCATTCTAGGAACATTGTTAGTTGTTTTGAAGACTAGAGTCAGCATACCAATTCAGGTAGCGACTGGATTCACACACTGTGCTATTGCAAGTCTTGGTAAACTATAGTTTTCTGATTCAGCTATGATTAGATGGATTCACACAATATTTTAAACCATGAATTGGGCAGAAAGAGAGAGCACCGTAGCCTGCATATGCTCCCACTCACCCCTCGGTTACAAATAGGCATGAATAGCTTGTCCAGATTTTTTTTCACATTTGACTACAACAAAAACACTTATCTTTTTCCCATTTTATTTTTTAAAACAGTAAATGTTGATAAATTTACATAACATGATGATTAAAGTTAAAGTTTTATTCAACAGCAGTTGCCAAATTCAGTGCTACCCATCTGTCATGTAGCTATTAAAGTATTCTCTCATTTCTAAAGAAAAGAAAAGAAAAACAACATCCTTAATTCAGAATCACAAACATAATTGAATACATTGAGGATTCAAATCCAGCTAATTAGGTTAAATATTCAATACCCCAAATCTGCTAGATAGTTCTGTTAATTTTATTTTCTCTCACATTTTATTTTATTTTTTAAACTCTTGTGCCTTATTCAGCACATTCATGAGGAACTATATATATAGACTTTGTTCTATATATATAGACTTTGTTCTAATAAAAAAGTAAGCCAAATGAAGTTTCAAGCTGAAGCAAATTGGTTTTATCTCTGAAACTATGCACTCACATGCATCCAACAGAAGCAGTTGTGATGTCACAGGTGTTAGAATGATGTCATAACATGCATGACCTCATTTACGCTGTTGCCCTGTCATTCCTATATATTGTTATGACCTGTTACTCCTGTGCAATGCTAGGCTAATACTTGGCTATATCTTTATCATGGTTCATGCATTGTTCCAAACCACAGTATGGTAGTAGATGTCCCATACCTTTATTATTATTATGTATTTATTCAATTTATATGCTGCTCATTCCCCCTGGAAATGACTCTAGGTAGCTTACAATCATTACAACCAATAAAAGCAATAAATACAGGTAGACCTCGACTTACGACCACAATTGAGCCCCAAATTTATGTTGCTAAGTGAGACATTTGTTAGATGAATTTTGTCCCATTT
>JANHGC010003634.1:96271-107235 GCA_027560395.1 Boaedon fuliginosus
AGGAGCTGGTCGGTTCCACTTGAGAGGACTTTTCTGTTCAGCTGCTGGATGTTGAGTTGTGCAGCATAGGCTGCGGAGTGAGGGGCTGGAAAGAAACGGCCCCCTGTGTATGGATTATGGTGATCTTTGATGGCATTTTGACTGGAGTTTTGAAACTTTTTTTCTCTCTCTCCTTGGGCTGCCAGCATGGAGAAGGTGGGGGATGCCCTGGAAGAAGTCCTGAGCAAAGCCCTGACTCAGAGAAGCATCACCGTTGGGGTGTATGAGGCTGCCAAACTACTCAATGTGTAAGTGGAGATTGAGGTGCTGGTGCCTGACTGTCTTGACTGGGAGCCACAACTACTCCCTGGTTCTTCATGGTGCTACTGCACTTTGGTGTTTACGGGTTGATTGATCTACCTCAGGAAACATCAGGGCGGAGATGATGATCTGTCAGAAGCAAAGCTGAACATACATTATGCAGTCAGAAAGGGAAAAAAATCCTGAGTTTCTTGCCAAACGCAGATGCGTTGATCATATACAGCTCTGCATTTGCAGTTATTTTATTTCTCTCCCCTAGTGCAAGAGTTCTAAGAGCCAAGTGACAGTTAAGCTAATGGAAACTGCTGACCAGGGTTTTCCTTATGTGCCCTTTGCTTTAATGCTAAAATGTCACCAGACTTTGCTTTTTTAGAAAAGCCCTTTTTTTCACTCTAAGCTGGAATAGTGGATGCTGAGCATTTAAAAATCCAGTTCCTGTCATCTGAAGTTCAAGTCCATATAAGAAGATGTCTCAGCTTCTGCTTATACCCAGACAGAATTATTTCCCATGTTTGTAATATGCTCCATGACTTCAGTTCCTGTTTTGTCTCAGTTCCTCATTATAAAATACACCTATTATTGTTTGTCAGGCTGTGAATAATGCAATCTGTATTGTTTTACCCCTGCAGGGATCCAGATAATGTGGTGCTTTGCCTGTTGGCAGCAGATGAGGAAGACAACCAGGATGTTGCTTTACAAATTCACTTCACTCTGATTCAAGCTTTTTGTTGTGAAAATGACATTAATATACTTCGAGTGAGCAATCCAAGCCGCCTTGCAGAGCTTCTGCTTTTAGGGGCAAGTGGAGGGCTTGAACAACCTGCAGACTTGCACTGTGTGCTAGTAACGGTAAGTTTTGTTTTTCTTTAAGAGATGGGGTTTGGGGTAAAACTTACTGGGACAGGATAATTTCTGTTGTTTCTTCATGGCCTGCCACTTAGATATAATTGTAGCCAAAATAAAAGCCTGAATTTCCAGCATTCTCACCTTTCTGCATCTGGTTCCAAGTGAGAATTTGCATGGCCTTTGTTTTAATTAGCCTTTTCCTCTGCACAAATTGTATCACAACCCCTTTCTTTGCTTATTGAGCATTTGAAAGCAAAGACCTGTACAAACATGTTTCATCCTGTTGGCAACAGGATTGTACAACCCCATGAGTCACCTTCCTACAGTAACTCCCTGCCTATATTTGTCTTTTCTCATTACTAATTAGCCCAGAGGTCATTATTAGATAATTCACTTGGCTGTGATTAAAAGACTGGTCACTGTTACTTAGCAGTAATTTGTTTGTGGCCTTGGTGTAATTTGGGGACTGCTACATTATTCATAACTTCAGAAATCATATTGTAAGAATTAGGTTTACAATATTTAATATTTTTTTTACATCCAAGTTACAATAAGGGAAATCAGTCAATATTTCTGTAGGTCAATCCATTATTTGACATGAACTGCAAATATACTTTATAATGTTACTTGGTTGTTCATGCAAAGGCAAATGATTTTTTTAATTGCAAAGTATGTGCATAATGCTTAGCTTGTGAATAAAATATTGAACACTTATTTTTTATCCAAACCATACTGCAGACAGTTGTTCATTTAATGTACATTTTATATTAAAGAGCTCTTTTGCCTCTTTTGCTAGTTTTTGGGGGTTGGGAAGAGAACTCTATTAGGCTGAACTCCTGAATATTTTAAACAAAATTTTAAAAAATTCCCCAAAGTACTAAAGGAGCTGTTTTTATACAAATCAGTTGAAAGTATAATTAAACTGAACTTTCCTCCAGTAATAAATGTTGCATTGCAATCTTATCTAGAGCATTTTGTGTCTTTTATATATAGGTCCTTTTATTGTCAGCAGCATTTTACTTTGTGCTGACAGTGAACATTGTCTCATTTTCTCTTGCAGAATCCACATGCTTCTCAATGGAAGGATCCAGCCCTAAGTCAGCTGATCTGCTTTTGCCGTGAAAGCCGCTACATGGATCAGTGGGTCCCCGTTATTAATCTGCCTGAACGGTGACAGCAGGCAAATAAGGCTGAACTGAATAGAGAAAAATTGCACTGAAGTTTCAAGATACTTTAGTTATTTGCTCAGGAAGTAATTTCCCAGCCTGACACAAGGATTACAGTAATTGAGGTCAAGTCAGCTGGCTGAGGTTGAACTGCACATTGTGTGAACTGAAGGATGTTTGACAGCACGGTTGGCCAATGATGGACTCAAAGCAGAAGCCATGTTGAGGGAGCAATAGGAACTCCCCAGAGGAAGTTAAGAGTTCTGCAAGACGGTTGTGAAATCAAGTGTGGCAGAGTTACTTTCAGAAGCCACCAAGTGGGCTTAGTTGGCATTGTCAGAAAGGAAACTCCTAGGTTCTGTTTTAAATACCTTTCACTTTTGAGACCAAAAAGGGTTCGTTTACTCTAGCAACTATTCTCTTTGGTTTCAACGTGCCCATTTCTTCAGTTTTTCTTCTAAGAAATATTAAATTATTTTGCGAGACCAGTGAAAGATTTATTTATGCTAGGGATTTTGTGCACCACTTGTATTAAAATGGTTGAACTGCTGCCTTTTAATGTTTGAAATTGGACTGTGTTCACTGAAATAAAACATTTAAAAACCACTAGGAAATGGTTTTGGTTTTTGGTTTTTTTACATTTTAGGCTAAAGACAACACAAAGCGTTAATGTTGGTGAAACAATTCCTGGATCACGATTGTGACTGTCATATGGTGGCATGGCACACAGAGAAAGCCCTAGCTTTTAAGTTTTTGCACAATACTTTGGAAGTTTTGTTGTAACAGCATAACATCTGTGAATATGAGAATATGCTGTGATTTATAAAACTCCTCTTATAAAATAGAACAAAGGTTTTTTCCCCCAAACGTTAATAATAATAAAAATAGGCAAATGGTGAATTGGAAGGTCTTGTGGTTTGTGTTCAAAAGATGGAGCAGGTAACACAGGAAAACTTAACAAAAATAATAATTAAAAAGTTTTGTGGTTCTGCAAAGGTGTTAGTATTACACACCTGAAAATAAGAGTAGCTGTGCTAGTCTTCTCACCCACGTGCTTGCCAGCCAAACATTCACTCTCTGGAGGAATGATGGATTCTCCTAAATGACACTTTTTGCCCTGAATATCTGGGTAAAAAGGCAAATGAATCATCAGTAGAGGAAAGATGTATGTATGGCAGCAAATGCATCTGCCCTAGCAAGGGTTTAGAAAAACATCTGAAGAATAATAATTCTGAAAATGCCTCCTACTTTGTCTCACTAAAAAGTTTTGAAAGTGAAGTGCTCCAAGTGCGGAGGGACTTGAAATGCCTCCAGATTGAATTGCTATTACTCTTTAAAGACCCTTGAAATATATTTTATATAATTGGACATACATTATTTATTCTTTTTTTTAAGTAACCCAAGGTGGCAAACATATCCAATACTTATTTCTTCTATTTTCTCCACAACAACAACCCTGTGAGATGGGTTGGACTCAAGAGAATGGTTGGCTCAAAGTCCCCTAGCTAGCTTCATGCCAAGGTGTGAGTAGAATTCACAATATCCTGGTTTCTAGCCTGCTTCCTTAACCACTACATAAAATTGGCTCATTGAAAACAACAAATCTCATTAAATCAGTGGAACTATTCACAGCAATAAATGTCTTGGCTTAGACATACCTGTTCTATTATGTATTAGACAGCTTGTGATGGGTAGAAAATGTTCCCAATAGCAATTTATAGTGAACAGTATTCCATAATCTGTTTTTTTTTTATAAACCAGAGACTGGCTGGATCAACTAACTAATATATGCCTCTTGTAAGAAAATGCATTAGTCTTACTTTTTGTAGAACTCTTCATAATGAAATGTGCTTCAGAAATAACTTTTAATGCATAAAAGTGAGGCCCTGTTGTGTTTTAGAACCCCCAGCACCAGTAGCCTCTTCCATTCTAATATTTTGAAAATGTGCTGGACCTCAATTTCTAAGAACAGCTGTGCCACAATAGGAAATTCATAAGTTTGAGTCCCAGGTAAAAAAATATTGAGACATCCAGAAAGCAGTTGAATCGTTTCATTCTATTCTCAAGCTGTAAGAATAGGGAATTTCACTCATAAATTGCTTAATTATTTGTCTAGCCCAGGTCCCAGTGCTATACCATACAAAAAAGCTAAGCTGCATAAACACCTGAAGTGGGTAAAAGGAAGATAATTATAAATTAGTTTGGGATGCAGGGCATCATTTGTAGCATAATTATTCAATAAATATAAAGCATTTCTAACAAGTCCAAAAATTAATCCACGTTACAGGAAAAATAGAAAATGGGAAATAAAAGCATATCAACCTCAGTGATGAGTGGCATCAGCTAATCAGCCTTCTTAAGAGAAAAAGAAATTAAAAACACCAAATATGAAGTAAATAACAAAAGTGTTAATAAGAAATGAAAGCATACTATTATTTGAAATATGACACTGTCCCTTGAAACCTCAAATAGCTGCTTTGCAGGCAATTTTAAGTGTCAGCCATACAAAATAATACCTACAATTATGGCTGACTTGGCTTTAAAAATATTTTCCACTTTCCTTGTAAAATACTTAGAAAGCAGTTATTAAAACATGTTAAGTTTTTTAAAAAGTTGTTTTTTGAAAAGATGAGAATAAGGAAAAGCATTATTGCCTAAAAAACCTTGCTATGGGACCTTGAACCTGACTGAATGAAATGGGGACTATTCAGCAGCAAAACCAGATGGCTGAAACCAGATGGGCCAGTATCCTGCACCAAGTTAAAGATCTAGGATTAATCACAGTTTCATCAGCAAATTAATGTGTGTATTATACAGCAACAAAACTTGAAAGTAGGTTGCTAAATCATCACTTGAAACTGCTGGAATGAAAATCTGAAATATGTATCAGACCAAACCATCTTGTGCTGCCTGCAGTATGATTCCATATAAATTAGATATTTGGGACGAAAGAGAGCCTTTATTTACTGATGTCGAAGTGTGTGATGTGGTATTGATCCAGAAGATTTCAAGACGGTATTCACTTGGTCAGTCTTTCTCAACTTGGTACCTTCTGCTGTTTTGGACGACAGCTACCATCTTGCTATTAAAAGGTAATGGGAACTGTCATACAACATATACTGTATATATGACGTGAAGCTTGCAGAGGTTGCATTGCAGATAAACAAACAAAAACCACCAGGGAAAACAAACTGCAATTTCCCCAACTGGGTGTCCTGCAAGGACCTATCATCCCCAGCTAATATAATCACTTTATGGGCCCTTCCTCATGTAGGAATATTGAGCAGAAACTCTACTCCAGTGGTGCAACAGGTTAGTGGGGCAAAAACTCTCTCTTACTCGGCAGCCTATGTCAGCACATCCACACAGAAATTATCACAGGCAGGAAGACGGCCATTGCTCAACACAGATAAGCTTCCAAAATGTACCATTTTAGGTCAATGGAGACTTTCCTTAGTGAATATTTGGTATTCCATTCTAAAATGGGCCAACTATAAATCATGTCTTTCTTAGGGGTTCAACCTTACTTTGTATAGAGTTCAGAAGCCTCAGATAAGCGCATGGAATTGGATGGAAGATAATATTAGAGGAGCTGCCAGCAATCAACAGAATTGGTTATCTGAAATGGGAAGTGAGACTAATCCTTGTTCACTAAGCTTTAAGCAGAACCTAGTCAAAGGAAGCATTTGTTGGATAAGCCACCCACCCAAGGATCTCATGCTTCTTCAGAGAAGTGAACATCTAACATGCCGTTTACCCCAATCACAGATCCACAGCAAAATGAACTACCAGGCAGATATTCTGAGTGGTGGAAGGCTATGTGGGCCTTATCTTATCCTACACTTTTTCTTCCCTCAAACGTATAGCAAACATCAGCGTACCAAATGCAACATCACCTACTAGTTAGGAAGGCAGGGAGTGGAGATTTGCTACACCAGTCCTATGATATTACGAGGATTATCACCACATTGTTGAATAGAATCTGATGATGGCAAATGCTATTCTTGTTATTCACAATTATCTCTTCAGGATAGAGCATGCAGAACCAAAGTTGAAATATGTTCACTATTCTTGAAGCTAAAAGGTCGGCATGCTTCGCAAACCATTTGCAAAGCAAGAATGTGCAGATGTCTTTACAGTTCAGTGTTCCTCTGAAACGGTTCAGTGAAGTCAGGCTGTAAAAGTAGAGGGCCACCCCTTGGCTTTCGAATTGATGCCTTAAGACAATAACTGTATCAATGTGATTGCAGTTACATGTCTGACTCAAATCAATTTGTCATGTCATTATTAACTGATGCAACTAAAGTGATGTATTATTTCTAACACACTTAAATTCAGTGCACTGCAATGAGAGGCAGAAAACAATATGAAAAGAAGTGATATTTAATTAAAGTATTTTATATCCATGATACCGTACTAAATATATTAGCTGTGAAAAGGAATCTTTACAGTTTTTAACCCTTCTGTTTGCAAGAAACCACCTTCCAAGAGCGATCACATTGTATAGAGAGGTACACTGAAAGCAAACAATTACAGACTGTTTATGAAAGATAAAACAAAACTATTGAAGTAATTTCATGCATTCTTTTTTTACTTCAAAGGCAAATCATGGTATTACTCTTTTCAATGCAACATTACAGTGATAATACAAAAACAATAATTTTGTGAGAGCAAAAAAAACCCCAGAAGATTGTAAGAAATAAAGTAGTTTACTATTATTATATTTAAAAGGATAAATAAAGAACAGCGTGTTTCTAGAATACAGTATTATTTTTCTTCCGTGATGTTTCAATCAAACCATCAAGGTGGAGGTTAGTGGTACACTGACTAAAAACTCCTTATTAAGTTTCATACTCTTATTTTCAAACTTCACAATAGTGTAGGAGTTACTATTTTAAATTAAGTGTTCATTTTTTTCCCTATTCTCTTAATCACATTAACCTAAGCACCACTGCAGCATGTCCCACTGAAGTGAATCCAAGGCAATAGATATGAAGGCAATGTTCTCAGTTTCTTGTTGAGGTATCACCATCACACACCAGCAATGTGTGTATGTTTCACCTCTCAATATATATAAAAAAAAGTTATGAAAAGCTGGTGAAGGGTGTGGAGGCATCTAGCAACAACTTAAACATGGAGAGAAATAACCCAAAGCAGCTAGTTACCTTTTGGTTCTGAATTTATTGTTGCTTTGATTGAAAACTGCTACATCTCAATCAATACAAGAAACCAAACAAAGGTCAGGTTGACAACCCATGAGCCTTTCAGGGAGAAGTGAAAATGCATTCATAAAAGTAGTTGGCACAATATTTTACTTGGCTCAAATGAAAACGTCTGCAGTTTACAACACCGTGTTTTCAATAATTATCTTCGGTTTGTAAAATACATAGGAATGATAAAAATTTAAAGCACTGCTGGTGAAAATATCGGTTTGGATCCAAAGCACCACAGCATAAATCGAACTGCTGCTTGCATTACTCTGCAAACACGAAGAAAGCAGTTTCTAGACTACTTAAGATACAAGTTTATAGCAGTTCCCGTGCTTCCTCTGGCACATGTAGAGAACTGTCTTTGCTTGTAACGCACAACATTGTACATGCTTGCTCAGTAATAAACCCCATTATAATGAATAATGGTTATTCCTTAATAAACCATGAGAGATTGTAGCCTCTGAATGGGCTCCTGACAGCATTGTTCACTTGTGAAAGGGGGCTTTATCCCTTGCAAGCATGTGTTCGATTCTTGGGTTCTTAGTTTTCCTGTTTCCTGGGAACATATTAGGGTAAGGCTAAAACATTGCTTTTGGGGATATAATATAGCTTATCCCACACATGGAAGGGCATATTTGGATCCAACCTATTTTGGCCTGGTGCTATAACACTACAACACGGCGAATACACAAGTACTGTAAGACTTTAACAACAAAAGATCACATTCTGGAAGAAGGCAATGGCAAACCACTTCTATATTGCTGCCCCAAAGCTAGATGGATGTGTCTGTGAACTCATCAGGAGCTGAGCCCAACTTGAAAAAAGACTAAGATAGTGTGATTAGCAATGCAAAAAGAACAAAAAGTCCAGAAAACAGGCCCAATGTCAATGTGTCATAACTCAAGGCTTAATTTGGAAAAAATATGAACTGAGAGATGGGTAGAAGAAATTAGAAAAAAATAATGGCACTCATCAATTGCAAGGCAGCAACTAAAGATGTCCTTCTTTCTTTAGGTAATGCCTTCTCTAGCCAGTTTGTGTTCTTTCCTGTCAGGTAAGAGGCCTATTAAACTGGATGCTTTTTCAAGTGCCTTGATCACCATGTTCTAATCTGAGTTTTGACTAAACAATGTAACAAGTCAAACTTCATTTATTAGACACTCAATCATTGAGGGTATTTAAGTAAGTTACAGAAGTTCATCTATCATAAATAATTTGATTTTAACATTTAAGGATATGGGCCTTCTAATCTTATATGAAGTAGAGTCTAAATAAGAGGCAGGGAGCAATTATAATCAGTTTAAACTTCTCACTAGCAAGAGTAACTGAATGTGTCCAAATTTATTCTACATTAAAGCATACGGAACAGCATTTGCTGGTGACAGTGTTTGCAACCTGTAAAATGCTTCTGTGTGCATATCGGTGTGTGTGTGTGTGTGTGTGTGTGTGTGTGTGTGTGTGTGTGTGTGGTGTGTATTGAATTCATTAAAAATTATCACAGTCATTTAAATAGCATATTAATTTTATATGAAAATATAAAATTGATGAACGCGCTGAGAATTTTTTTAAATTGCATTCATCTGATGAATAGAATAGGTCTAAAAAGAGCAACATTCTAATTGTTTAAAAAAATACTGATATCTGGGATAAGATTTTTAGGAAACAGGTTGGGTTGGTGATGGGTGAGAAAACGTCCAGCATCAACTCCAGCTTTTACAAGTAATATAATGTTTAGGTGCCCATTTATGAATGGCAATACCAATTTATTCATAACAAATAATTATAACGACTCTCTTAAGAGTTGACAGGCCTGCCAGTGCAGTCTCTCCTCATTTATAGGCTTATTGCAATGAGTATCAACTCTGACACTTGAGAGCTTCAATACTTTATGGCCATCATGCATGAGCTTAGGTACATGATCTGTACATTCTTATCTCACCAGAGGACCATGTACCGGTGCGAATTAACCACTTCCATGTAGTAAAGTCAAACAGAGGGTTGACCTTTTCCTCTGGATTTTACTTCCTATGTTAAGATCATAACACAAGCTATTCACTATATTTAATGGAAATGCCAAGTTAACCCATGCTGTTGCCATGGACTAACAGTTGCAAGGGTCATTCTTTATAAAGCAGATTTAGCTGACAAATCAATCGCTGCCCAATATCTTAAAACAAACCAAAAGATAGGTCATCTATGTTAATTTGGGGACACGGTCCTAAGACTTGATATCAGAAAAGACACTCTTTTAATTTATGATACCAACTAAGATGTAACCAAATTCCAGGTAATCTAATTTAATGAATTGTACATTGATTATGTGATGGCCAGACTGACATCAAGTAAGCAAAATCAATGCAAAACTGTGGTTTTGTTATCAGTTCCGTACTATCTTTAGGAAGCTATTTTAGTTTTTAAAATGTGTTAAATTTATCTTTTGGGAACATGAAGGCAAAAAGAAATACAGTATCAACACAGCAGCATGCAGCAGCAATACAGTTCTCCACAAGAGCTTAATTATAATGCAGTGAAGAGCACCAGTAAACTGGGTGGGGACTTTGGCTTACCAGCTCTGCAGCTAGCTTCTCAATACAGTTACAGTGAAACCAAATATATGCTAAGCCGTTACCAAGCAGATACAAACACTATGGAAGTCTAGGTCTTCTTAACAGGAAGAAATCTTTGTTGGGGTGTCCCTTGGCTGGTCGAAAATGAATGCTTCTGGGTGGGCACTAATGGTTGGCTTTGCATTCTGTGCTAAAGTTTCTAGGAAGGAAATCTAACCATGCATCTGAGGGCCTCTATATGTGATGCTTTCCCCCCTTTGAGGAACAACAACAAAAAGCTACAATTAACCCACCTTCGAAATACAGAGCTATGGCAGATCACAATGATACAATAAAAATTAAAAGGCCAAACAAATGGAATACAGATACATAATCCTGGTTTAAAATGTATCAGTGTTGCTTCTTTCTATTCAGTATCTCATTACCGCATGAACAGTACTCAAATTCTTTAATAACGTTAACATATACAAGGGATTAGCTGCCGCTGCTGAGAATTGCTATAATCCTTCAAGCATTTATTTAGCACAACCATTGATTTTAATAGGTCTTGTGCAGAAGCAGTAGCACCATAGATTTCACTCAGAGTCTCTCTTCCTACTTAGTGATTGTTTGACATTTATGAAATGTAAATTTGGGGATCAAACTGAAAAAAGCCTGAAAGCTTCCAAAAATCAGTTTACTAGAAACTGTGTAGGAAAGGGAAAGGACAGAATTCCTCTTAAAGGGAGGAGAAATTTTTAGACACCATTATCATAATCAATCTGAATTTAGTGTAGCCTACATTTCAGTGGAAAATAAAAGATAGATTAAAGGCGATCGACATCACTTTTCAAAACTATGTTGAGAACCAGAATTTATAATATGTACAAATGTGT
>JANHGC010003634.1:107335-131884 GCA_027560395.1 Boaedon fuliginosus
TTATGTTATGTTATGTTATGTTATGTTATGTTATGTTATGTTATGTTATGTTATGTTATGTTATGTTATGTTATGGTGGGAAGCCCCCACTCCCAAAGAATGAAATATTTTTGGAAATATTAAAAAAGGCAGAATATTATATTTCCCTAAAGGAGAAATGGAGAAACATGTTTTTAGAGGCAGAAAGCAGCCCGCAGTCTTAGCCCACAGCAGATGTCAGCACTTAAGGAGATAGAGCTAATTGAAAGATGAAGCCAACTATCTAGATGGCTCTATTCATACGCAAAGGAAATACTGCAGGCAGAAATCCATACAAGACAGGATATTTCGAAACTCCTTGCGGCAAAGTTTGACAGCTAACAAAAACAGAATGGTAGGATTAGTAAGCAGCCCCTCACCCAAGATCCAGAACAGGACAAAGTCATTAGCTACAATAGGAATTGCCCAACACCCTTTCAGAACACAAGCCCCTTTATCGCACAACTGCCCCCCCACCTCCAGTAGCATTTCAGGACCTGTATAAAAATCCTGGCACTCATCTAGCTAATTGTTCAGCTGGCCCAGAACCACAAACCCTGGTGGTTCTGTTCATCAATAAATGGACCTTCCTTCCAATCAGCCTCCATGTTGTTTCCAGTGTCTTTCTCCCAGATTGGAACTGCACCAGATGGATTTTCCTTCCAACATTAAGTTGTGCTATGTTATGTTTGTTGTGTTATGTTACCCTACATTTATACTTGTTATAAATAAATCAAGGCGGTGAACATACTTAATGCTCCTTCCTCCTCCTATTTTCCCCACAACAACAAGCCTGTGAGGTGGGCTGGACTGAGAGTCCCAAAGTCACTTAGCCAGCTTTCATGCCTAAAGCAGTGCTAGAACTCACGGTCTCCTGGTTTCTAGCATGGTGTCTTAACCACTACACTAATCTGGTTCTTGCAATGATCTTTAGAATGATGCATAAGTAGAGTAGTCTAATTTAAATTTAAAACCATATTCACTCCTTCTTCAAAATCAGAATGATTCCAGCTGGGTGACTTGTAGCTCTGCAGATCTTTGCATGCCTGTTACAAATTTTCAATAGCATTCTAGTTAACTTTCCACACCCTTGAGAGCGTTGCACCACTGCCTATCCCCTTATGCTCCTCCCACCCCTTTTCTGCAAGGATCTTTAAACCATGAAGCTTCCCTTCCCTTAGGATCTGGTAACTAATGGTTCTTTTTTCCTAACGTAACATCTGGATCCCGGTCTGTGTATTCGTCTTCCTACCGCTGTGCGAATCCAAAACCAGAGTCGTAAAAGCAGTAGAATTATAACAAGACCAGGCAAGCAGGAATTGGGACATTCCATTTTGCACGTTTAGCACACGGAAAGGAAACGATTCAAGATGTTCCTGATGCTCAGAATCCTTCCCCAAAAGCCCCCCTATTTTTCTGCCCTGATGGAATTGGAGCTTCTAAAAAAAAAAAAAAAACCAACGCTCAGATTTATGCTTTCAAACAGCTGTGAGAGAAGCTCAAATCCAACTGGCAAGAATCGCTCCAAGTTGGGAATGCTTTCCAAATCAAATGCAAAAGAAAGCTTGATTAGCATTCTAGGCTTGTCTACCTCACTACACTGTAAATGAAGCTCAGGCAACTTTGGTCTTGATAGTTCAATCCTTGGATCTGTGAACACTCACTACATTTTAAAATCAAGCCCAGCCCAGCTCAGCCCAGCCCAGCAAAGCCAACAGAATCCATGCCTAACAACATTTGTAGAACCCTTCCATTTTTGCAAGAAGTAACTTTTAGAACTGTGTGCCTGGCATTTAGAATGGGACAAACAAACATTCAAGGAAACTTAAAAGTTCATTCATACACAAGGTGGAAATAAGTTGCTGTTTTATGCAATGGCTACCAGGTGACCTTCAGGTTACTTCTCTAAGAATTGGCTAGGTTGGTTTTGCAGGGGAAGGTTTTGAAGGCATTTTGCTGCTTTGCCTATAGAATAATGCAGGTTTTTTTATCCTTGAAGGGATTTTCTGAAGCAGGTATGCCCATTAGTAAAGGATCCTTCCTGGCATGTTCCTCACAATAGCACATTAGATCTGCTGATGCCTTCGACACCTGCAGAGGAAAAAAGGTGCAGAATTATAAATTTTCTAAAAATCTTCTTTGAATAAAGTGAATTTGAATATACATTCATTAAATATGTACACAACAAAAATAGGCTGCTGTCTTTTAGCATTTGTTTACCACTGCTCTTAGTGGTAAATAAACAAATTGCAAAACAAGAAGGCACATTTATTTTTATGTTTTATTTGTAAACAAGAAATAAGGGGTGGTACAGGATTAATTGCTAAGAAGCTTGAGATGAGATTAAAAGCATTGTCTCTTCTTCACATATGCATCTTAAGAAGTCTGGGAATGCCTACG
This sequence comes from Boaedon fuliginosus, assembly GCA_027560395.1. NCBI lineage: Eukaryota > Metazoa > Chordata > Lepidosauria > Squamata > Lamprophiidae > Boaedon > Boaedon fuliginosus. The sequence continues at coordinate 109,754 of JANHGC010003634.1, forward strand.
GCATTCTTATCGTCTACAAAGAAATCATAGCTCTGGTGCTCTACAGGACCATGTTGATCAAGATATAACAGAGTCGTAATCTAGTACATTTTAACAGCAGCTTTCTACAAATGACTAGAGACAGAACAAGAATTGGACAAATCCATTCAGGCCTTCGGATCTACCCCTTCCTCAATGCAGGATTTACAATTAAAGCATCCTAGGTAGAGGGTTGTCCTTCTCCTTCAACATTCAGAACAGGGGAGCCTATCACCTCTTTGAATAACTGGTTCCACTGTCAACGTGTTTTATGATTTGAACGCTCGGGCTAACATTCAATCAGAACCTATCTTTCTAGGATTCAAATCTGTTCTTATTTATTTATTTATTTAGATTTATACCCCGCCTAATTTCCCACATCAAGGGGAACTCGAGATGGCTTACAATAATAAAAACACAATATTACAAACAAAAAAAAAGCAACAACAATCAGAGTTGCAATCATCCAAGGAGGAGGCATAATTAATTCCAGGCGTTCCAACAGAGCCAGGTCTTTGTGGCTTTACGGAAGGCCGATAAGGTGAGGATGGTCCTGATCTCAACCGGAAGCTGGTTAGCATGGGGGCCCGTCAGCCGACATTGTTTGGCTGACAGGACCCGTAGCAGGCTCTCTCTGTGGGACCTAACTGGGCGCTGGGAGGCATACGGTAGCAGAAGGCAGTCTCGAAGGTACCCTGCCCCTAAGCCATGTAGGGCTTTAAAAGTTGTTACTAGGACCTTGAATTGCACCCGGAAGACCACCGGCAGCCAATGCAGCTCGTGGAGGATCGGTGTTATACGGGTGCACCGAGGTACACCCTTGATCACTCGCGTGGTCGCATTCTGCACCAGTTGAAGTCTCTGAGTGCTCTTCAAGGGCAGCCCCATGTAGAGCGTATTATAGTAATCCAGATGAGAGGTGACGAGAGGTTACTTCTTCCATGGTCCGCACTGGACAGGCCTTGACCTTCTACGTGACATCCCTTCAGGTATTTGAAGAATGCTATTAAAGGTCCTCTCAATCCTTGTTTCTGAAAGTTAAACAACCCCAGCCCCTTCAAACTCTCTTCTTGAGATTTGGTTTCGTGTCCCCTGAAATCATTCTTGGTGTCCTTCCCTAAACCCAGATCTGTAAGACAAGGTGACTGAAAATGGCACAGTACTTGAAATTGGGTCTGAACAAAGCAGAACAATGATTACTACTTTCTGTAATTTGGAAATTATACTTTTATTAACTGTATTTGCTCATTTTGATAGCTTGCTGATTTGTATTTAATTTGTAACCAACTATTATTCCATTTTCTTTGCAAATACAAGTAGTCTTTGATTTATGATTATAATAGAATTTGCCCATTGCGGTTGTAAGTCGTGAAAGTAGTAAAGCAGGTCACTGCAGTTAAGCAAATATTGCAGTCATAAAGTGAGCTCATTGTTTGCTATTATGGGCTGTTTGTGTCAAAAACCAGAAGTAAAATATGGCCATATGGCTGCAAGTCACTGCAAGCGACTCCAAATGTGGGCCAGTTAGAGAACACCCAACATGTGTCACATGATCATCAGGGTGTGTGGGGGCACTGACACTTTGGAATTGTGTTGTAAGTATCTTTAAGAGAATCTATCAGAATTTTGAATGATTGCCAAGCGATGGGTCATAATTTAAGGACTACTTTTACTCCTACTAAGCCAAGTACCCCACAGCCTATCTTTATGTAATTAATATGTGTTTACTAAATTATTGTTCCCTCAATTTTTGGTCACATGGAGATTTGTTAAGTATGCCATTTGCTTTTTCATGCATGTCATTATTGAAAATGCCGAAGAATAGAAGATCTAGGACTGATTCTTTCCTCTATTGGATCAGGAACAATTGATAAGCATGCCTACAAATTGTGTTTTGAACCAGTTGTGTATCAATTTAATTATCATGCTATCCAACCTATACTTAACCAGCTTGCTAATTGCCATGTCAAATGCTTTTGGTGACGTCAAAATATATTACAGCTATAATTACGGTATAATCTGGGCCAGAATTTTCCATCACTAAGCAATGCAGACGTAAAGCAATGCAAGATCACATGGTCACATCATTTAGCAATGGCAACCCCATTGCCATTATTAATTTCCTAATGAACAGAGAAAGTGGGGCAGCCAGCAGGAAGTTGCTAGTCGCAGGTGGCTTACAAGCAGGCAGGGAGACTGGTGAATGACTGCAGCTGGGTGTGAGAGAGAGTGAGGGGGTGCATGGGTGGCCAGGGAGATGTGGCTGAAGCATGTCAGGGCTTGGAGTTCCTGCTGTCAGGGGGAAAGGCTGCATGAGAGTGTGAGTGGCTAAGGTACCATTCAAGTGCAATGAGGCTTGGGAAGGGTGTGTGTGAGGGAGAAACTTACCAGAGCAACTTGTGCCCTTCATTGCCTACTTCCCTATTGACTTTGCTTGTGGGAAGCTGCCAGGGAATGTCACAAATGATGATCACGTTCCCAAGTGTCCAAATGTGATCATGTGATTGTACAAGTGGAGGACAGTTGAACTTAAAAGGACTGGTCGCTACCACCACTCATTCAGGCAGTCACAACTTTAAAAGGTCAATAAATTAGTGATTGTTAACCAAGGACTACCAGTATGTCTACAGCACGGGTGTCGAATTGGCAGCCTCACGCTACTGTCACGTAACATTTTGCAATATTTTTTCCCTTCGTGGAGCTGGAATGGGTCTGGTCTGCATATGACACATCCAGCCTGCGGGCTGCCAGTTTGATACCCCTGATCTACAGGAAGAATATGCAGTATCCTCTATGCATGAACAGTTTCCTGGTTAGGATAACTGGCTCTCAAGCACAAACCATGCAGAGAAGGAACAAAAACGGGATTAAATGTATCAACCTTTCCCAATTTGCCTTATAAAATCACTCTATGATCCCTCCCACTTTTGTTTTGGTTGAAACCCAACTACCAAAGTATTCTGGATTTTGTTTTTGCCAAAGCATGGCTCACCGAACCAGTTTGGCACAACTTCCATAATGGAAAAGTATATATCAGGTTTACAAACTATATTTTTCATTTCATGCACATCCTTAGCCTACAGCATTCCCACAATCTATTATGGAATTTGCTTGATCAAAAGAGAGATTATCATCTGTCTGCAAAGACTCATTCTTGACAAATCCTTGCTGATTTTTTTATCATTGTTTTCAAAGTGCTGACAGGTGCTTATGATTTGTTCTAGAATTTCTGCAGGTATTGATGGCAGACTGGTAGGTCTGTAATTTGCTGCATTTTTTGCTTTCTTCGTTTTTTGATTTTGAAACATATAAGAATTTTGACTAGATCATCAGTTAGTTCCTCTCTACTTTGCAATTAATCTAGAGATTTAAACTTATTAAAGATGAATTATCTGATCATGTTTTACAAAATTCAAGTTTCATTTATGCCACAGCTTCCTGCTCTCCACAATTCCAAATGGAACACACACATATATATGTATGTGTTGTGTATATGTGTGTGTGTTGCACATGCACGCATGCACACGCGTGAGCACACACACACACATACTGGAGAAGACTGTATCAAATTAAAATTTGTGTAACTAACTTTTTCTTAACATTCTGCTAACACTGAAAATATACTAATATTTTTATTTTTAATATACCTAATAGGCCTTTTTGTTCCTCTTAGGATTCTTTCTTTTGATTTCTTATTCTAACGTTTAACTTTCTTGATACTAGCTCTATAGTTCCAATTCACTGTCTATATTAGTCCTTTGTATTTATCCTTTTTATTCTTCCCAATCCAACAAAAGGTTGGAGAGAAATTGTGTAAGACTCTTGGGATTCTGTTTCTCTGGAAGTCAGCAGGATAACTTTTGTAATCTGAAGAGAAGAGGATCAAAATTACATTATGACTTATGGGACTGGCCAACATAATATCCAAATGTGTGTCTATTGCGCCCTGAAGTTTCATTAAGCAAGATGTAGACTCACAAAGCGATATTCCAATAACTTCAAGGCAATTCTTAAAACTTACTTGATTTTTCAAAAAGCATTTTGAAACATAAGAGACACAGAAGATACTTTAAATAATAAACACATAGTTCATAACAAGAAAATATATTATGCTTAACCTTTATCCTTTCTATAGATGCTTCTACTCTCAACTGCTGAACAGTTCTTCTTGCTTGAGCTATGTTGTTTGTGGTGCCAGACGTTTTGCTAGACATTCTCAATGAAGTTTTCCAAGCACTATTAAGAAAAGACAATGGGTTGCTTTGCTGGGAAAAAATCATAATTAATCAACAACAGGAACAAAGGTTCAGAATATTTCATGTCTTCCAATGTACCAGTAACTAAACTTTCACAACAGAAAATAACTTTGCAATAGTAAAGTTGATAAAATATTGGGAGCAGTGAGTTTATAAATGTAGAATTTTTTTTATTTTATTTTAAAGCACACTAAGACTGCCAGTTCATAACCATGAATAATCTTTTTTTCAAACATTTTATAAATGGAAACAAGCAGTAGAATTGCTGTTTTCAAAAGACATTATGTGTATTCACATAAAAATGTAATCAGATACATAAAAATGTATTTTTCTTATGGAATGTTATAAAGTATGCAACACCTTTAATATTCAAAGCCTATTCTTCTGCAGTTGGTCTCCTTAGAATTTGGGTTTATGCCCATCAGATCACTTGCTAAATATATTTGGTCTAGTGGTTAAGGCAAGTACAGGCAAGTATTCAAGGTTTATCCGCCTCAGATCATCTGCCAATTATACCATAAGTAGATAGCTCTATGCATGTATGTGTGTGTGTGTGTGTGTGTACACACATGCATATGAAGAGCGCTCAACCCACCTCACAGGGCTGTTGTTATGAGGAAAACAGGAGAAAGAGTACAGGTAGTCCTTGACTTAGAACAGTTTGTGACTGTTCAAAATTACAACGGCACTTTAAAACGTGACTTGCGACCATTTTTCAGTTACAACCTTTCCTGCATCCCCATGACCATGTGAACAAAATTCCGATGCTTGGCAAGTAATTCTATGTTTAGGACCTTTTGCTGGGTCCCAAGGTCATGTGACTTTGCGACCTTTTGACAGGCAAAGTCAATGGGGTAAACACGATTTACTTAACAACCGGGTTACTAACTTATCAACTGCAGTCCCTTAACAACTGAGGCAAGAAAAGTTGTAAAATGGGACAAGATTCACTTAACAAATATCTCACTTAACAACAAATATTTGGGGCTCAATTGTGGTCATAAGCCAAGGACTACCTGTATTAGATAGGTTTGCCACCTTGAGTTATTTATAAAATACACATATTTATAGAAATACACATACCAAGTAGACAACTATGAAAAAGAATGGATCAAAATCACCACAGGCTTTTAATCCATAGCGGCCTGTGAGAGCATGTGGTTTATCATCTATGTCTTCTAAGGGGCGCAGTATCTGCAGCCTCCCAAATGTAGCCTGTAGAGCTGAAACATTTAGCAAGCTTATCCACTGTTCCTCTTTCTCACATGCTTGGGATGAAAGTGGCTTATTGTACTTTCCCCCCCAAATATTCCTAAACTATTCAATTTTCAGCACTTCAAGACTAGTAATTCTTACTGAAATTTCTTGAGAGTTAAGGTGATAATTTATTGAAGTTAATTCTCTGGACTCCCCAAAGAGACCTTTATTCAAATTTGCATAGGCAATAATGCACTTCAACATATTACCGGTATCTTATTTCTTCTAAAAATGTGCACCTCCAAAAATCTGAAAAGCAAGCCTCTTGACTAAATCAAACTACCCAATCAAAGCAATGTAGAGCATATTTAAGGTGATCACGTTCACTTTCTTTGCCTGATCCAAATGATATTGCTTATCATGCTTGGCACTGACTGCTTTCTACATCCAGGCATGAGTGTTCAGAGCTGAGTCACAGGCCTTAATATCCTACTGTTGGATCCCGTCCAATGATCTGCAGACTCAGTTCATCATGTTCAGCCAACGAATGACCCGTTGTAGCACGAGATGGTTTTGCTGGAATGGCTTTTTAACCTCTGGGAAGTCATGTGAGTTACTGAAATACCACTCCTGACTAGTTTTCAAGATTATGCCTGAATACTGCCAAAACTGGAGTGCTTTGCTCATAGTTTTGAGAACAGGAATTCTACTGCAACAAAATTCTCACTATGAGCATTATGTACAAATAAGCAGATAAACAGAATGATACTATAATGCAGTGGTTCTCAACCTTCCTAATACCGTGTCCCTTTAATACAGTTCCTCCTGTTGTGGTGACCCCCAACCATAAAATTATTTGGGACCACATATGGGAATACCGATGGTCTTAGGCGACCCCTGTGAAAGGATCGTTCGACCCCCAAAGGGGTCCCGACCCCCAGGTTGAGAACCACTGCTATAATGTAACCTGATTCTGGTCATAAAAATACCAGTACAATAGCAATATTGTAGACAATGCTGCTAAAACATAAAACAGAATAACTAAATCATCAGTCTCAGCTTCAGCTCCAATACACTGGTTATATTAATGATTTTCAAAAGTGCCTACTCCCAAAAGTCCTTGATGCCCTATTTTAAATAGTGCAATCTCTAACACACACACACACACACATACACCCACACACCATTCCGCTCAAAAAGCAAAGTCCCAATCGTGGGATCCAGGTTGCATCCCACAATTGGGTTGTTGCTTGTTTGAGTGGACTGGTTTCTGGCATGCCGTGGACTGGTGTCGGTCTACAGACCAAGGGTTGGGTCATATATAGGGGTGAGCTTCTATCGGTTCAGCCCAGTTCATGTAAACCATTTGTTAAGGTCATCCTGGTTCTAATTCTGGTTCAGTTTGTTTTGTGGGAGAGAGGATTTTTTGCCCCTCCCACCCACCTGGACACTATAGCTATTTTTATTCACTCTGTTTGTATCACAGCTGATTGGCACAGCAGCGCGCCTCTGCTGTTTTTCCGCCTAGGAAATTCTGCAAGAAGTTTGCCCGTGAGCAAGATTTTAGAGGATGGTTAGAAATCTAAATATCAGCCATATTAACATCAGGCTTCCTCACTGGCTATAAAATAGTTTTATTTATTAATTTATTGCTCCTACATCTTTGGTCAGTGAATTGGCAGCATTAAAGTATCCATAATATTCACTAGAAATGTCTATCTATATTTTAGTTGTGAACAAAAGCAAAGCCAAAAGTATTTCAGGTTAGTATACTGCCAGTGAAATTTAGCGAAAGAAAGAATCTAGTCGGAAGTCACCCTAAGCCTGGAGTACAACAAAACAAAAGAGCCTTCTGCAATGTAGGTGCATATCCAGTGATTCAGGTCCCAGGAAAAGTTTGTGCCAATTGTGGATTACATCATCAGTCAAGCATCCTGGCAGGCATTTTGGTTCTTTGTCTAGTAAATAAATCTTGATATGATATGATCTGATATGATATATGATATGATATGATATTATGAGCAGAAATGCAGCAAATGACAGGAAATTATTTCCAGGGCAAGACCGACTTCCAATTCCTTTTTCTTTTTTTGGTTAGGCAGCAAAGTATAACATCTTAGTCACTTTAACATGCTTATTTTAGAGAAACAATAAAAGTACTTCTTCAAAAGACAAAATCAACATCTCAATGAAATTGCCGGGGCAACAACAATGCAGGCAAGAGCATTAGGCTCGTCATAGATTGACACAGACCAGGAATGGTGCTTATCATGCTTGTAGGACAAGCAATTACTGGGTCTTCTGAAAGAACCTTTCAGCAGGTTAAGTTTCATATCCTTTTAAAAAAACATGCTAAAATGGGTTAAGATTCTTATGGTAAATAATACCAGCGATGCACGCATGCAGATGGTTGGCGAGAAGTGCCACACATTTTTAGTCTTGTACATGTTTCTTGTGAAGGTATCAGACTGATGTAGAAATTCGATGTAGAAATCTTTGTCCAATCACTACTTGGGGTAGCTAACAATTAGCAGAAAATTTGCTTGCAAATCATTTCCCAAGGGTAATTGGCTGGCAATTTGGTGAGTAAAAAAACACATTACAGATAGTCCTTGACTTATAACCACAATTGAGCTTGAAATCTTGGTTATGGAGCAAAGTGGCCGTTAAGTGACATGTCAGATGACTTTGCTCAATGGCCACAATCCTGGCATTCCTGGTAGCACTCATTAAGCTATTGTGCAGTTCATTAAGGCAGATAAGAGTCCCAAAGTAAGGAACACAAGATGCCTCAGGGGTAAGTGGGTGGGTAGGAGATTCCACTCAGAAGCTGAAAATCATCCTTGCTGAAATCCAAACAAGATTTTCAGCTCCCGAGGGAGGAATCCTTGTGTGTAGCCTGCACCAGGTGCTCCTCACTCTCCTGAAGCACCCCCAGCTCCTTAACTTACCATGCTGCCTCTGTGCTCTCTGCTCAGATTTCAGGTTCCTTTCATCTGTAAAGGCTAGCTGAAAGAGCTGCCTGCCAAAGGATGTCAGTTCCCCTCCAGTCAATTCCCCTTCAGCAGGGTGCAGGAATGGAGCTCAAATCATCAGGATCTGAACTCCATTTCTCTGCCTCACTAAAGGAGTTTAGTTTCTCTTTACAAGCAGCACTTTTAGCCAGGCCTTAGAGACAAGATAGGGTCCTCTCAGCAGATGGCAGCAGGTTGGCACCTTCCCTGCTGGCCTCCCCATTAACTTCCTGGGGAAGTGGCAGAGAAGATAGCAAATAGCAATCAAATGATGGTGGGGCGGTTGGTAACCAGTCCTAAGTGAAAACAGGTTGACAAGCACCCAGATCATGATCACATGACCATAGGGGGACGGCACATTTCATGACAACCAGAAGTGTTATACAGGCCATAAAGCACCCTTTTCAGGGCCATTGCAATATACTATCACCTCTAACTTTTTGTTTTATTTATTGCTTTTATAGTAAATGTCTTCTGGAACAAAAGGCAGTATACAAAATAACTGCCTCTCCATTTTTATACTCCCAGTAACCTTGAAACCTATGTCAGACTGAGAAACAGCAATTGCTTAAAAGTCATTTAGGGAGCTTCATACTGAATACTGTAGTTAATTAAACTTCTAATTTCTTCAACGCTACTTCATTTAACATCCACATTTTGCACCAGTTGAAGCTTCTGAATGTTTTTCAAGGGGAGCCCAAGTACAGCACATTGCCATTATCCAAATGAAAGATCAGGAGGGCATGGGTAGAACTTATAGCATGTAGAACTTATGAGTAGAACTTACAAGCAGAACTTTCTAGTCCAGGAATGTCTGTAGCTGGTGCACAATCAAAAGTGTGCAAAGGCCCTTGTAGTCATGGCTGCTACTTCCAGCAGGAGCCATTGAATCCAGGAGAAATCCCAGATTGTGCACTGGGTTCATCTAGGACAGTGCCATTCCATCCAGGAAGCACCTTGTCACCAGAAGGCCCAAATATTCAGAGCCAGTCAGTCTTGCATAGTCCTTGAGCAATATATGATATTATCTACAAAACACAGAAAGGAGGGAAGTATTTAAAATGCATATGTTTGAGATGTAGTGGAGTAAAGTTTTCATAACTTCCGGGCAGCATGAATGACAGTTGGGGATTATGGAAACTGAAGGCTAGCACATTGCTTAGCTTTGTTTTGAATGTTTCATTAACTCTGCATGCCAAATCTTTGATTACCATAGACTCATAGTTGCACCAGTTTACAGAATTAACAAAATCCCCAACAAGTATAACAGGATCACATTTCCTATTGTGAATTCAATAAATAAAACTCTGGCTACCGGATAGCTTATTCAAGAATGTGTGCATGATCGCTATGGTCTTCAAAAGACTGTTTACCAGAATTTACGCTGCCTACTGCCAGAATCCTCCTTGATTCATCAAAGGCAGCCTCTAAACTGACATATTTACAACTCTACCAGTAACTCTACAAGGCCTGCATTAGTTAGGAGCATGGTCAACATAACCAGACAATGACCACAGCTGCTGTTTTTTAAAAGGTAAGTAGGAAATGGTATTATAGGACAGAAAATTAAGACATATTCTCTTTTCGGGTGGGGGAGAGATGGGGGGGCAGAAAGGGAAAAGGGGGTCTGGCTTTCCCATCCAGAATGATGACTTCTGCACTTGATCCAAATAAGACGGAGCACTTTTAAATTCAATGCATGCCCTTCTCGCTGAACAAAAGCTAATTCAGCAGTGCTTAATTTTAGCTCCATCGTGACCCTTGTGTTTTTGTCTTTGTGTGAGATGATCAGTCAAGTCCTACAGAAACAATGGAACTTATTGCTGGGACTATTTTTTTCCCATAACTGTAGCATCAGCCTTTCCATAAAAGGCAACTGACAAGCCCTTTCTCATCTTGCATGACTCAGCATGATTTGGTGATTTCAAGCTTACTCACCCCTGTGACACTGATCTACTGTAATGAAATCACACAACCAAAGTGATTCTTTCTCTAGAAAAATGTAACCCCTGCTTATAGCATATTTTTGAAAATTACATCATTCTTTCTAATAGCGATAGTTAAACCTGGGCCAACTTTTCACACTTAGGCAACAAAGAAAGCAAGCTACTTGCTCACTCTTAGAGAGCTAATATATTTTCTCTCCTCGGCTTTAAAAAAAACACCTTGAAGTTTTTACTAAAACAGGCATCCTGCAGCTCTTGTATAGCATTTGTAAAAGTTGTCTCTGAAAAGGTTTATTACAATAGAAGGGGGAACATGCCAGCCTTTATAAGAAATAATATTGATTACCGGTATATTTCATTTAAATATATTTTAAAGTAAATAATTTCAGGTTTTGCCCTGGTCCTAACCCACTTTTTTCCTTTTGGCCAAGAATGCTACTTGGGCTGTTTTCCAATTAGCTGCATGAGAGAGACATATTACCAAAGTAAATTTTCAGATGGGGAATTTGCCAGTATGTTTTGGTATAGAATTTTATTCCACATTTCAGCAAGAGGGAGAAAAAGAAAAAAACTGATGATCATTCATGTAAAAAGGACTTTCCTCAATATGAAAATTGTACATCCTGATTTTAAAAGCACTAGTTCCAATTTGATGTTAAGAAGGGTTCAGAATGTTAACAACAGTATATGGATCTGTGCTGAGCTAGACAGATTGACAATGCTACTTAAAGATAAGGGGGAAGCAGAGTATTATGTAATTTGGGACAAATGGTATTCATGGTTAGAGAACAGACAAAGAAGGTAGAAAAGAAAAAGTAATAGGAGATAAAAAATATTAAGGAATTTAGAAGATAGATAGATATTTGTTAAAACCGGTGGATTGGTAAATATATAGAACTATGTAAAGACCAAACGCTACCAAATTTGTGTGTATATATTTTTAAATAATAAAAGTAATAAAAACTTTAAAAAAAACACAGTATATGGATCTAGTGTCTGATTGCTCTTGGTTATTTTAAGTCAAGGACTCCCGCCCAATTAGGTCAGGAAGAGCATCTTGTTCAAAATAATCCACAATACTTTCAAAGCTTTCCAGAATTAACTCTTGTAAAGCTTGTGACAAGCAAACAGGGACCAGACATTCTAAAAAGGAATCCGGGGAATCATTTTATCCCACAGAAACCTCTGAAGTCAAGAATAAATCTGGGAACTCCTACTGAACCCTTCTAGTTTATAATTCACAAGATGGTCTTCCTCCCCAACTACGAATTAAATAAAAACAAACGGAAGAGAAGTGGAAATGACCGGTTACCCAAATGTGAAGGAAAACAAGAGTTGTTGAATTCATGCCATTCATAAACCATAGCAATTGCAGACTTTAAAAAAGACTATTTGCCTTCCAAAACAGAAATATGTTCCTGCCAAAATGTTAACTTTTATTCGAGATGCATGAATCTTACGGTATATTTTCTTACTGCTTATTTATCTTGACAGAAAAAGAATGCCGGTGTCTAGTTATAGTCATATCATCTCTCATTTTTCTGAATTCCACCTTACAATTTAAGTTCATAAAAAAACAAGGACATAAAGCACTGATTTCCAACTTGAGCCTATTTGCATTATATATAATATAGATATGCATTTTGTAAACGGTATTAATTCGATTTATGAAGTGCCTGAAAAAGTAATACAGTAGATTCGGTTTAGCTGAAGGCTTTCAAATGATATTAAGGAAAGTTCAGAGGATTCCTATACTGAGTGGGAAGTTGGGATACATAATTCCTACAATATCTTCTAACTCGTACATTCTGTGATGCAATGTTGTTTATTTATTTACTTATTTGCTTACTGTATTTGAGTTTGGTCTTGCCTGATTCGAAACTGTCTCTGGGCAGCTCACAGTATACAAATACAATAACAGAAATAAAAGTACAGCAATGGAAATAAACAAAATGGCAAATCTGGGCAACTAACATCAAGTGATTGGCAGTTTAAGGCAAAGGATCTCGCAAGGTGTTTCATCCACTTTAGCCCAAGGTCCAGGAGAACAGCCAGTATTTAAGGCCTTCCAGAACGTTGCCAAAGGGGAGCCATCCAGACTGTCTGAAAATGTAATTTGATGGTACTTTCAACCAAGTTGACTATTCTTGTGTAATGTTTGAAACAGTCCTTCTCTTATGCAATCAATTCATAAGATATCCCATCTAATTTCAATTTAACCTGAAATGCTGGAAACGCTGTTATGAACATGATTTTAAATTTGAATGTAGCATTTTAAAACACTATAGAATAGGTGGAAATATTGTCTTAAAAGTAAGGTCCCTTCAGCTAAACATGGTATTTACTGTTAATTTTTAAAAAACTTCTGACTTCATTAAAGTTTCTGCACTATTTGACTTGACCGTTAAGTCCTCTCTTTCCACAGTCTTGGTTCCAAATGAACCTTTGAGCCAGAGTTAATAGTCCAATAGCAATGCCCAGTTCACATTCTTTTGCAAACGGATTTTAGTAAAGTTTTCATGAAGAGTGGAATGTAAGACATTGAAGAAAACCTTAATTTATGGTTGAGTATCTGTACTAGTAATAAATATATAACTTCTTTATCTTAAGCACCAAATACCAGATATATAATGACTTAATTCAGGTAGCACCAAATATCATTAGTTCATTTGCCAAATCTCCTATGTATTTTAAAGTGGATGCTGCTTTTATTAAAAAAAAACATGTATCTTATAAGTTTAATATGTAAAAACACAACAGGAAATCTATTTTTATATATTATGTTTATTGTAAAATTACCAATAAACATAATAATAAAGGCATTAACTATATTTCAGCAACAAGAATATTTAAAAAAAGCATTGACCATAATCAAAATTATGAGGTTCTTGGTGCTCTCTGAGCTTGGCTGTTTTCTTGCAGATGTTTCATTACCAAACTACGGTAGATAACATCATCAGTGGTAAAAGGGAGTGGGCTTTGCTCTCATTTATACACTAGTGTCTTGCCCTCTCTGGGTTGGTGATGTAGTTTTGGTGGTTCCTGATTAAGCTGTTGTTTATTGTTAGCTTGTTCGTCTGAGTTGGTAGTTCCTTGATTTGGGTATTGTTGACTTCTTGATTATTGGCCTAGTGTTACTCTTGGTGTTAATCTCTGCACATCTGGGTGTTAATTGCTGGTGAGGAGGCGTTTTGATCTTTTTGTTTACTTTTTGGCTTTTTGATTCTCTCTTTTGAATGCTATGTAGATGCTGTTTATCTCTATATGCCTTTTGATCACCGATTTGTCTGAATGCCAAACTTCCAGGAATTCTCTAGTGTTTTGGACTTGGCTTGGTCTAGGATGCTCACAGCTGAAACTATGATTAAGCCTGTTCATGTGTTATGAAATTAAGGAATTTTCATCAGGTCTTCTGACTGCTAGTTGGTGTTCATGGATGTGTTCTGCTAGTTTTCTGCCTGTTTGTCCTACATAGTAACTGTTACAGTCCTTATGCTGGATGTTGTAGATGACTCCTGTTTTTTCTTCTGTGGCTGCTGAGTCTTCTGGTTTACCTAGGATGTTTTGAAGGCTTTAGTTGGTTTGTGTGCTATGGCGATGCCATGTGGTTGTAATAATCTGTTGGTAGTTTCTGAGATTTTTTTTTAATGTATAGCAGTGCTATTCTTTTCAATGCTTGTGTTGGTTGTGTTACACTGGATTGAGTGCTCAGGCACTTTTTGATAAAGTTGCATGGGTATCAATTGTGTTGGAAGATGTTATATAGATTATGTGTTTCCTTTTTCTAATGTTCAGGATTGCTGCACTGAGTTTGTGCGCACCTAAAAAATTTTCTTGCACGTCTTTTCTTGTAGGAGGTTGGGTTGTTATTTGGTAAGGAAGCACTTGGTTGGTGGGGATGGTTTTATGATAGACTTGTGTTTTTAATTTGCCATCAATGCTTGAGAATATCCAGGAAGGTTGTTTGTTGTATCCAATGTTGTTGTGGTTTTTCTTCCCTTATGATTTTATTCCTTTGAAGATGTTGTTGCTAGTTTTGTGTGTGTTCTCTAGTTGTTCCTTTTTTTTATTCTGGCAAAGGTGTCCTATAAGTACCGGATCCATAGGAGTACTATAGATTCTAAGTATTACATTATAGTCTGAGTCCTGAAAGCAAGGATCCCATGGGTATTCCTTTGATTTGTTGATATGCCAAACTGAAAATATGTGATCAGACAAAGCTTGATGAGATCCATGATTCTGAGCATTTCAGTCTTAATGTATTTGGTTAGATCAGCTGTGCTGTGTAGTAGTGCTGTCATGGATTTCTTTGCTGATTCTGGTTCTACAGATGTAAAGACATCTTGATTCTTTGTAGCGAGGAGTTGATGGAATATTTGTTTCCCTCTGTGAGGTGTCCTAACTTTTTTGTCAATTCTTTAGAAATATTATAGGTTGGGGTCCCTGGTAGTGATACGATTAGATAGATATTTCTGGTTTGTTTGTTTGGGGGCATCCACAGACGCGTGGAGGAAAAGGTCCGTAGCTCAGAGAGCACCAAGGGCCCTACAGTTCAGCCCTAAGGTACAAACATCCTCTCCTATTGATAATCGTATTTTTTTTGCCCAAAAAAGCTGTTCTTCTTAAATGGTCAACTAATAAGTCAGCGCATGAAAAAAAATTTTCAAAGACAGAGCAAAGCAGTTCTTCTGGTGAAAGGCATTTATGAAAGGCATTCCACTCTTTAACTGGCAACACACTTAAAAAGATGCTGCCTTTGCTATTCCTGCTTAATATCGATCTATGAAGAGTATCAGATATTAAATGGAATATATTGGACAGGGGAGAGTACATACCACTGAGAGAGCATGGGTAGTGAGTTATCTCCTCTTTTATGACCTATGGGAGGGGGGAGGTTAGTTGCATTTTTATTATATTTACAACTTTTGTCCAGAAAGGTAGAATTGTATTTTTATAAACAGGAGAGTTCTTTAGTTACTAGGTTCCAATATTGTTTTAGGCAAATTAAATGTAAGAGGCAACACTTTGTACGGAGATAGAAATAAATAGTAACTATTTCAATTAATTAAAAAAAAACACCTTGCTCAGCCAAATTAGCCCAAGGCAATTTTGGACCAAAATTTCAAGTCACATTCAAGGTCAGCATTATATATAAACTGCCTTCTGAAATTCAGCCTAGTAAAGCACAAATGGACAAGACGCAGCTGGCAGCCCAACAGGCGCTAATGGAATACAGCATGTCAGCATTCAAAAGGGAAAAAAAAGACAGATCAAACAGCATGTCTGGATTGCAAAACTGCATTTTGAGAATAATTGCAAACCATCTAATGCAGCTGATCCACTACCCATACCTATGCAACCAGAAGCCCTCTGGTGATATTCGGATTCAGTTTGCCCAATGCATCCAATCTATGACGTGGTCTGATTTAGTTGAATTCAGGCTATGGGTCACGTTGTAGTTATAGTGGAAATGTATTAGCTATAATCTGGAGGTTGGGTTCAGCTAATTTATTTTAACCATCATTTGACCTCTCATTCAAATCAGACTAACAGCTTGCTTATGGTTAAACAGCCATTAACCTAGTCCTCCAAGAAAACAACAGAATGTAAGAACAGTTGTAGTAAAGCCTTGTTAATCTCACTTTTAACCCTAGCCCTAGTCCTAATCCTAACACTAATCCTAACTCTCATCCTAACCCTAACCCAGGGTTGCACAAATGATGATTTGGTAATACAAGCTAGATGAGAGTTTCATTCTTTCCTAATCATGCAATGATACCTGTGATCCTAGTTGGAAACTCTCACATTCAGGAAACTCTCCTACGAGAGGAAGAGATCAATTTTATTTATTCAATATATATATATATATATATATATATATATTATTTCTTGTGACTTCTCTGTTTATTTTTCCTTTCTCTTTGTAACCATATGGCTTTCCTGAAACAGTTCAAGAAGCTTGAGAGATTCTTAGGAATCCTGCAGAGGTATAAAAAAGGATAAGCAAGGCATGAAAACATTAACTTATATTCTCCATTTCAGATTTCACACTCTTAAGGAGTCTTTCTTTGTGCAAAAAGCAAGCCTAGTTCCAACTTGTAAACTATTTATAAGGCCCCAATATTCTCCAAATGTCTTCTAGCAAAGCTGAATGCTGAGTTTAATCAAAATACAAAGCTGCAATTTCTAATATTTCTGCTTTATTACTCATAAACAGTTGCTGGTTCAAATTGCTCAATCACTATCAATCGGGTCTCCCTCAAAAAGCTGTATTTTGTAACAAGAATTTAATGTATGGACTGAGACATACAATCATGATATTGTACTGTCATAATTTAAGTGTTGTTAATTGTTGGTTAGTCTAGCCATTTTATTACAAAAACAGCTAAAGAGGCATGCACTAATGGCTGGTCAGTAAGCAGCAGGAGTTTGTTGTTTAAGTTCTCAGCTAAATGACTGACCTTTCAAAACTTTGTTTTTAACCACTACTTGAAAACAACTTTAAAAACTTCACCAATAAGCTTATTGTTTTAGGCATATTCTTCAAGTTTAATTGCTAACCAGTATCATTCATGATCAAATAGTGTTTATACTTTCCAAGTTGCTGTTTATTGTTCTCAAAAGTTGTTGATTTTCTCCCTGAGCTCGTGATCTCTGACTAACCAGAATTGGAGCCAAAATAACATGTAATTGGCCCCTGCAATGAACTAATTTTTTGAATCCATCTTCATTGGTGGATTCAGTATTTCCTGCATCATTTTCACAGCCTGGTGAACTCTTTAAGCAATTTCCCCTGAAGCTTTGAGTCTGAAAATCCTACAGACTAGACTAGACTAGACTAGGGAATGTAGACTGCTCGTCTTTAACTAATTTAGCAATGTTATTTATAATGTTAATGGCCATAAAGAGAAAACAAATGAGATTCAATGACAGGTAGTCCTTGACTTACAGCCATGCTTGAACTCAAAATTTCCATTGTTAAGCAAGATAGTTAAGTGAGTTATGTCTCACTTTGCAACCTTTCTTGCCCTAGTTCTTAAACAAATTACGGAAGTTGTTCAATAACATGGTTGTTAAGTGAATCTGGCATCCCATTGACTTTGCTTGTCAGAAGATCGCAAAAGGCAATCAGTCAGATGATCCTGGGATAATGCAACCTTCATAAATATATGTGAGTTGCCAAGCATCCAAATTTTGAGCACCTGACTATGGGGATGCTACAATGGCCGTTAAGTGTGAAAAATTGTCATAAGTCACTTTTTTCAGTGCCGTTATAACTTTAAATGGTCATTAGATGAACTGTTGTAATTTGAGGACTACCTGTATCATATATATACCTAAATAGCTCAATGGCACTGAACAAACCACTATCACCAAAGAAAGATGGCTTCCAAGTTCCAGTCAGACATTTTTCAGATATTTGCCACAGCAAACATATTTTGATGGCATGAAATTCCAGCCCAGCTCTATTATGTCGACATAACTGATCCACCATTTGTCCACTTTCCATGTTGAACTTTAATTAGATGTAGTTTATTGAACGTTTAGCCTATCTCAACCATCCAACCAACTCCAGGCAATAGTCTATTGAAAAAGGCTGTTTTAAATGTTTTCTTAAATGAGAACAAGATCAGAGCTCTCCAAAGTTTAAAGGGGATATGATTCCACAGGGCAAGAACAGCCAAAACAACATAATTGTAACAGTGGAACCTGGAACATGCCTATTCTACTAGATCTAATAAATAAGGAGGTCATAAGTGGAGAGAGTGGCCCTGCAGATAACCAGTCCTTGAGCTATGAAGTCTTTTCAGATGATAACCTGCCCTTTGAATTCCACCCAGGAGCCAAGTGGGAGCTAGTACAGCTCTTAAAGCAGGAATTCCCAAGTGAATTAAGATGCAATTGCACTAAACATAGTCCTTGATCTACAACTATAATGGAACCCAGTTGTAAGTCAAGGACTACCAGTAACGTATTCTGAATCAGCTGTAGGTTCCTGGCTTACTGTGCAAAGGCAAACTGATGTGGACCCGCACTGCATGAGTGATTGTAAGTAGGGCCTTCAATCCTACTCCACTTTCTCAAGGACCTCTGAACCTGCAGCTCCACCACCTTCTCTACAATCCTCCCTAAAAATGGGAGGTTGGAGCCCTGTTGGAAATTATCCAACACTGCTTTCAGCAGTGGCTCATCACTTACAGATGAATTCATCTCTCTTCTCAAGCAGGAAGGGCATGGGTCTAATACACATCCTGTGCACTTCCGAAACTCACGAACTGAGATTCCCCCAGTAGCAGACAAGCCCCTGGCTCAGACAAGTCCAACCTGATTCAACATTGAAATGACTCTGAGTCACTTTATTTATGCCTGGAATTTCCCTTCTTCCCTCCCATCCAAATGTAATTAGGAATGTAAATCTGTGAAAAGATACTACTTTGTTCTACACTTTTTGACCCATGACTAGAAAAAAGTAAGTCAATTATGAACGTTTTTCATATTATTTTCCAGAGTTTTTCATTTTATGATAATTGACTTGCTTGATGAAAGAATGTTACCTAATGATGTAATAATGTAGGAGAAAGGAAGAGAAGTGCAGTTCTGAGGCTTTCTTTCAAGCGGTGGGAATGACGAAATGATCTGGTTGGAACAGTAAATCATTTGCTTGGATCAGTGATAACAATCTGTGTGAAATCCATCTACTTTTTAAATTGATGGCATAGAGGAAGCCACAGAATGATTAAACATAGGAAAGACTTGGTGTACATTCCTTTTACCTTGGATTCCTTCTTCATTTTTCAGTCCAAATTAAAATATTTTGTAATATCCAGTTTTACAACTAAGGAACGATATTGATACCATTATTAAATACTATTCCTGACTTAACAATTAGCCTTCAAAAAATGTTTATGTGTAAAGGCCATGGGATTAATATAGATGGACATAGAAGGGCTCCTCTGTGTGTGTGTGTGTGTGTGTGTGTGTGTGTAGAACAAACATTTGGGTGTCTCTAATAAATGCCCACTGAGGATCCATTTGGCCCCTCCCATTTTGGATTGAGTGCTGCTCTTTGTTAGTCTGAAGCCTGTAACACATTTCCTTGGTGCTTTTTGGCCCTTAGATTGAAACAACGTCTTTTCACCTTCCTCCCCATAATAAATAATAGAAAAGCAGAATTTCTCTTTTCCTCTGTATCTCCTAGAGGTATAATTATGGATTCTTACAGAAGCAGTAGCTATGAGGCTTATTATGACAAGACCGTCAAGAATATGCTACTACACTATCGCTGTTATTGGAGCCTTTAGTTCAGAGTGAATAATTAATGGCTCGGAGTACAGATATGGTACAATCCTGTAAATAAATGAACATATTGCAATAAGTGCAATGAGCCATTGAAAGCAGGCTAACCAAGTGTTGCTACAGCTCAAGTAGAAAATGTTCCAGGAATCAAATCTGTGTCAATTCTACTAGATGCATCATTGCTATCTCCTATTACTATATTTTACTCCTACAATATTTTTAAAATGCATTTATTAAATGTGGCTATGCTGTTCAAAATGCTTTAAAAACAAAAATCCCTGGAATTGGCTGCCCTGGAACTGGGCAGCCAATAAATGTAAATTAATTTTATTTATTTGTTTGTTTGTTAAATCTATATGCCCCTTATCTCACTTGAACAAAAACTTGGTGACTTGCAGAATGATAGAAAAGTTAAAAAGAAAAGATAACACAAAACGATTAAAATCACACTTGGTCCTTGACTTATGACCACAATTGAGCCCCAATTTTTTGTTGCCAAGTGAGACATTTGTTAAGTGAATTTTGCTCCTTTCTGGCCATATTTGTCAAGTGGAACACTACAGTTGGTTAAATTAGTAACACAGTTGTTAAAGTGAATCTGGCTTCCGCATTGCCTTTGCTTGTCAGAAGGTCACAAAAGATGATCACAAGACCCCAGGAAACTGCAACCGTCATAAAGGCGAGTACAGTTCCCAAACATCTGAATTTTGATCACGTGACCATGGGGGTGCTGCAATGGTCATAAGTGTGAAAAACGGCCTTAAGTCATTTTTTCAGTGCTGTTGAAACTTCAGTCACTAAACGAACTGTTGTAAGTCAAAGACTCCCTGTAGGACTCTTCCACTGAAGTAAGTTGGATGACCGAACATGGGGATACCCTGGACCTTTAAAAGACTTTAAAAGTAATGATCAACACCTTGAACTGGACCCGGAAGCAAACTGGCAATCAGTCTAGCCCAGTGGTGGCGAACCTTTTTAAGGCTGTGTGCTGAAAGTGCACACGCATGCCCACGTGCCCCTGCACTCCCCTCCACGCGCACGTGTGCACGTGCAATCTCCCCATCCATTTTACGTTTTGAAGCACAGCTGAGCACCGCAAAAAGCACAAACAGCTGTGTTGTGGCTTTGGGGGCCGCACACGACCCCCCCGTGCTCCCCCCCAGCTCCTCCGCGCATGCCCCAGAGCCACAACACAGCTGTTTGCACCTTTCGCACTGCTCAGCTGCGCTTCAAAACGCAGTAAAACCGAGCACCATGGAGCAGGGGTGGGTGGGCAGGCCCACTTGAAGTCCTCACACGTGCTGAGAGGGATGGCTCCACGTGCCACTTCTGGCATGTGTGCCATAGTTTTGCCAACACGGGTCTAGCTCACACAATGGTGGTATTACATGTGCCTCCCAAGGGGCCTCCAAAACTGTCCACAGCACTGCGTTTTGTACCAGTTGTAGTTTCTGAATACCCTGCAAGGGTAGCTCCATGTAGAGCATGTTACAGTAATCTAACCAAGAGATGACCAAGGTATGAGTGACTGCATGCACGGCCCACGATCCAGGATATTTATATTTAATTAATTAATCGAAAGACACTGTCTTGTTATCTCTTTTCTTTGAAATGCTTTAACTTATAGCACAAACGCATACTCATCACCTTGAGAGCCCAGAAACAGTTATGCAACTGTGAACAGGTTCACTGAGCAGCGCAAGTGTATCTCTTTAAGAATAAAGACTGTTTATTCAACAATACAGGATAATTTATACATAATGTAACACACACAAATTACCAGTTTAAGCTAAAATAAATAAATAAGCAAACCCCACCAGCTTTAGTGGATAGACACAGACTCATTTCCTTCACGCTACCCTGTGTTTTTCAGTCCCATTTATTCTTCCATCAGCAGCCTGCAGCTTTCCAGAGATGCCTCTGCAATGCCATAACTGAATTCCAGGGATGGATAAACAGTGACAGTAGCAGAATGTTATGGAATCAAGTCCAGTCTGCTCTACAGTTATCCCAACTATGTAAATGTGGCACTTTGGGTCCTTAAGGTACTCTAGATCGTTAGCAGTACTGTAGATATGATAATGCTAAATGTAATTATTTTCCAAAAAAAGAGTAGGTAAGGAGAAAATGTTGACTGACAAATCTGATGTGATTTCTCCATCCTTCCCCTTCCCCTTCCCCTTCTCTTTCTCTCCTATTCTTTTCTTATAGGAAATAGTCTTTTTCTTTCTTTTTATAAATTATTCCTGAAAACCATTGGGTCAATATCCTTTTTTAAGAGTTCCCAAGCCAACTTTGAGCTTAGTCCTGCGGGATTGGGTGGCATACAATCTATCTATCTATCTATCTATCTATCTATCTATCTATCTATCTATCTATCTATCTATCTATCTATCTATCTAT
>JANHGC010003637.1:34319-45327 GCA_027560395.1 Boaedon fuliginosus
CAGATGTGTGATTGCTAGGGTCTGCGACGGGGCTCTGAGGAGTATATCATCTAAGTAGGGGTAAGCCTGAGATACATGATGGCTGTCACCAAGACTTTGGAGAATACCCTCGGTGCTGAGGACAGACCAAAGGGCAGCACCTTGAACTGTTAGTGAGACCCCTTGTACACAAACCTGAGGTATCCCCAATGGTTCATGAGGATGGGAGGTAAGCCTCCTGCAGATCCAGGGATACCATGAAGTCTTCCCTCCGCACAGAGTCCAAGATGCAGCACAGCATTTCCATCTTGAAGCTGGGTCTCATCAGCCAACGCTTGAGCCACTTCAAGTCCAGTATGGCTCTTGTGTCCCCCAACTTCTTTGGCACTGTAAAGCCAAAGCTTCCTTGTTGTAGCGTCGGGACCCACTCTATGGCTGAGATGATAAGGAGATATTGGATGGCCTTTAAGGTGCGGAGGTGCTTCATGATACAAGAGGATCTGTGAACTTGTATGAACCTCCCTGGTGGCAGGTGTTTTAGTTCCAGGGAATACCCCCACTTGACAGTTTCCCTTACCCATCTGTCATTGGTGATACAATTCCAATGACTGTAATAGAAGGCGAGACGCCCCACCTATCAGTAGCATCATCATGCAATCATTGCTGGTGTTTATTTTGCGGCTTCAGGGCAAATAATTTTGCCTGTTGTCGCGGTTTTGACTTCTGTCCCCGAGGTTGCCATGCGGAGTAACATCCTCTTGAGAAGCTGGTGGAGCCGCGGGAGTCTGACTGAGGATGAAAGAGCTGAAAGGATGGCTTATTGCAAAAGGAATACAGCCTGGCTCTCGGCTTTGGTTTTGATGGCAACATCTTGCATTTCCCTTTAGATTCCAAAAGAAAGGGATCAAGGTCATCCCCAACCAGCTTGGATCCTTTGAACAGGAGGCCTACTAGCTTCCCCTGAGGTGATTCATCCCCATCCCAGTTTCTGAGCCAGATGGATCTGTGGACTGCGACTGTGAAAGCCATGGACCTGGCAGACAACTTCATAGCATCATAGGTTGCATCCGTTGAGAAGGCCACCAATGAGGCAATCGTGCGTAGTTCAGATCAAGCCGCTTTAGGGAGGTCGACCAGATCCAGGAATCTTTGGCACCATAGTACCATTGTCCTCACCAAGGAGGCTGCCGCTGATGCTTTAAGCGCTCCAGAAGAGGCTTTGAATGAGCATCTAGCCGCCACCTCCGCCCTTCTATCTTGTGGATTCTTGGGGAAGCCCTCTGAGTCTGATGAAAGGAATGATGGGGCTCCCAGGGAGGCTACAGAGGCATCCACCACTGGAAGCCGGAAAGCAGCCTGTTGCTCTGAGACCCTGTAGTGAGCCTCAGTGATGCAGTGGTTCAATGCAGTACTGCAGACTCTGCTGACTTGTTCAGCAGGTTGTCAAATCGAATCCCATCAGGTTCAAGGTTGACTCAGCCTTCCATCCTTCTAAAGGTTGCTAAAATGATGACCCAGATTGTTTGGGGGCAATATGCTGACTCTGTAACTGCTTGGGGAGTGTTGTAAAGTTCTGATAAGCAATGTATAAAATCTGAGTGCTATTGCTATCTATGATGTAAGCTGCCCAGAGTCCTTCGGGAGTTGGGCGGTAAAAGTATAATAAATAAACTTCGCCACTCTAATCCTAGAATCCTTGAGATGGGATGGGGACTCCCATTCCTTCTGAATGCCTCTAATGAAGGCTGGGGGAAGATGGAAGCCTGCCAGGGGGTTCTTGTACACTTGGTATGACTGAGCTCGCATCAAATTCAGATGGTTGGGCCAAGGTAGAGGGCTACGCTTCTGGTTCTGCTTGGCTCAAACTCAGGGTGGTCACGATGTGTTTGAAGATTTTGGCAAATGCCTCCAGAGCAAAGAGCCGATCTGAGTGTCCCTGAAGTGGTTCCTCCAGCTCCTTCTCTGAGGAGTCCCCCTCTCATGACAAGGGGTCCTCCAGGCCCGGTGTCTTGGATCCAGCCGAGTCCCCCTGCTCATCATCAGAGAGTTTGGGGAGGACTTGGTGGTCCGAAGCCTGTGATCCTTGGTAGTCTTGGGCAATGGAGGGTCTCAAGCCTCAGGGCCAGGTCTTTTACACCCCTTCTTGGACGGCTTAGGAGTCTTTCGGCGTGCCCAGGGCAGCAATGCGCCCATGATGGACTGGATCGTCTCCTGGATCCGGGATGATAGCTCCTCCCATGAAAGAGGCAGCAGGGACTCTTGTGCTGCCTGTGGAAGTTATTCCTGTGAGAATCCCTCCATAATTCTGTAATAAAGAAAAATGCCTATCAGTGCCCTAGGGCCAACCTTGTGGCCTGGGACTATTCTTAGTCTTTAATGCGGTCTGGGGAACTAACTCCTGTGGGACTGTTAATCTGCTTTGTGGCAGGATGCAGAAAAGGCCACCCCTTCCTAACCCCCCTTTTTTTAAGGGGCATTGGGGTGTGGGGAGCCAGTGGAGGGTCGGAGGGGTGTCAGGTCAAGGTAGGGCTACCCTTCCCACCTTCCCCTTGTGCCCTGGAATAGGCATGGCAACAAGTCAATCAACGGGGACTGTTTGGTGACTGAAACAGCTTGGAGCCTGTGCATGGTTTAGCTTAACTGTTCTGTGTATAAAAGTTCATTTTTGTCTTTGCTTGATAGTGCTTGTTCATGTACTTGCTACTTCTTTTCTCTACCACATTGCAAGAACTGCATGGGTATTGTATACATGCATCATGTTTTATATTATTATATATAAAGTAGCTTCTTCTGTATAATGAATCTTGCTGAATTATTTGCGTGCTGGCTGGCTGGATTTCTACAAACTGCAACAGTATTGTATATCATTGTATTGATAAACCCAGAATTCATTAAGCATTACTAGCAAGTGGAAGAGCATCTAAGGAAAGAAAGAAATGGTGAATTAAATGCTTGCTGTTTAAATAACATTATTTCTCTTAAGTAACCTTGACTCCTGCTTTTCGAAGGAGTTGATTTGAAAAAACTTTAAGTGCAATGACAAATTTCTAAGATCCTGCATGATCTGCCCCCCCAGGTCCCCTCATATTTCCTTAGGATAGATAATAGACTGAGATTATGGGGTGAATATAAGGGAACAATTTAGATCTTTTCCAATTGGGATTGCTTCTTGCTAGGCATGCACATGGACAGTTCATAAAAGACCAACTTTGGGTGACCTCCATATCTTGATTCTGGCCAATGCCTGCACAACTGAATGAAAGTTCCCCCATCTCCAAAACTGGTCTGCTGTTCTTTTTATTCTTTTTTTTTGAAGGGCTGGGAGAAACTAGTCCAAAGACACCCAGTTGGTTTAAGGAAAGACAGTCACCTGATATCCAGTCCAGGGCCTTTAACCCCTACACAAAACTAGCTCTGAAGAAAGACCAGGGGGTAGACTAAATATTAAAGTTCCATCATTTTGGGTAGATGCCTTTAAAATTCAAGTGAAAACAGTAACACAATATGGTTAGAATGCAAAAACTTTATGACTATTTAATTTAACAGAAACTGTTCCAGGTTTATGCTTTAGGGAAGGTGTATTATTTTTTTAAAAAGAACATACTCAAGCTCAGTAAATGTTATTATTAATGTAGCCATTTTCATTTATCCATTTTCAAAATGACAATTACAAATTAAAATCTTTGAAATCTGTATTATCCAATTTCCATGTACTGTATGCAGATGCAGTTTGTTTTCTATTGTAGTTACTTCCAGCTATTATTAAATCCTGGGAATTTTAACAATTTCCCAGTATTTGATCAGTTTCTGCAGAAATTGAAATTGAACATTATAAAAAAAATAAGTATCATTAACACAGCAATTGTACTTATTATAAAAGTGTGTTCATGCTGTGTTTGAACTCTTAAGAATGTTTTGTTTAATTCTAAGGACTAACAATCAAATGACAACATCACAACCACATGGGAAGAGAAGCTTTCTAACCAATTCCATTAAGGCCATATCCTCTTCACACAAAGATTCCTACAGTGAATACAGATTATCTCTCCATTTATATCAGAAAGACCATAGAATTCACATGCATTCTCTGCTATTCTCAAAGTGTCTGTGAGCTTGAATATTTAGAAATAAAGTTAGCATCTGGGAGAGAATATCTACTGCTGAAGAAATTTGTATAACCGAGTTCCAAGTTAATATAAAATATTTTTATGCCAAATTACATTTGGACCTGTCAAAAGCAATTCATAAATCCATACTTTACATAATTTTATTTCACTAGAAATTGTGATTTTATACATACTATAAAGGGCATCATGATAGCACACATACTTTACCATACTGTTAAAAACCATTTACACAACTATTAAGTACCCTATTATTAAAGCAATATTCAGATACTTTTTAAAAAACTACATATAGATTAATGTTTATCATATGCACGGTGCAAAGATGTGCCCATAATATTTTAGTCACTTTAAAACAAAACACAGCAACTTAAAACTAGCTTAAAATGATATGGTCCATGTGTTATCAAGTCAGATGTCAAATCTCCAATGAAGAACTAAAACAGTATTAAACGCCAAAGAAATGGGAGAGATCTTTTATCATTATATTCTGAAAATTTTCCATTGTGTGAAATGGAAACAATGAGCATTTTCAATTTATCAATCATGAATGGCACTGAACACTTTGCTACTATATTAAATGGAATTCTGCCCCCAAGTTGGAAGATAAGTAAGTTGGGAGAATGAGAGAATAGGATTCTTCAATGCTTATAGGAGGTTTAGACTTGGTATCACGTTTCTACACAATTTTAGTCATATATATAAATTGTGGAGAAGGGTGATATTACATATATAAACACAACAAGCCATGTTTATAGTGTACAAAATGACCATGGAAACGAACCTTTAATTATGTAAACAAATCAGCACACAATTTCTTCATTTTCCCTTTATAGCATGGTGCAGAAGGGGGTTGAATATCAAGTCTCTTAAGAACCACAGCGTCACCAACACAAATAAAACTTTAGGCTGTATTCACGGAAAGTCTGTGAGGCCTTTATTCCCTCCCTTTCCTTTCTCTCATAGTTCATGAGTGTTTTGAGTTCAATAAATAGTACAAAAATAATCCTTTATTTAAAAATCTCCAGATGCATTGTCCTAGAGCCTATACAATAATTGGTAAGAGCAATGAACTTTTTTTTTTATTTAAAAAAAGGAGCCCACACAAATGAAAACCTTGTGGCAATGGCTATTTTTAGATCCAGCACCTTCTTCGTCTCTGGCTGCAATTTCTGTTCTTCCCGTTTAAGGAAAGCAAAATCATCTTTGCCTTCATCTGAGCTAACTCTTTTCTTGGCTCAGATCAACAGAGTTCAAAACGCTCAGCTTATTGTGTAAACCTTTCTTCTTGTGCTTGGAGGTCGAACATTCCTACTATTCCATTTTACTGAGTGTTATGGCAGGTTCATTCATCACCTTAAACTTCTCTACTCCTGAGCCAGCTTTATGTTTTAGGAAGAGAAGGTTTGTGTCTGAAATGAGTCTCGTGACAGTCACCAAAACCAACGCCTGGCACCAAGGATGAACGTGAGTTGGGCTCCTGCTGCCTGTGTCATGAGATGCAATTCTTCCCCCCCGAGTCCAAAGTCGTTAGCATTCTGCATCTACCGTGTGTACCGTCACTGCAGCCTGTAAGTGGTGACTATGATGGGGGGCGGGATGGTGCAACCTGTAGTGGTGGAACTTGTGACTCAAAAGGGCAGCAGTCTGGGGCGGGGTCTCCAGGTCTAAATCTTCGTCATGATTTCCCACATCTACGCCAGCTGATAATGGGTCGTTATTGCAGGGCGGGTTTTCGCTGTCTTCCTGAGGACTCATAGTACTGTAGCCTGAAAAACAAAGCCAGATGAACCAATAATGTTCATAATACTTAGAAGGGATCATTCACGTGATCATTCATAATACTTAGAATGATCATTCAATACTTAGAAGTGATCATTCATTTAACACGCTGCAGGAAGGAAAAATCATCACCTCACAATGATGACTGTTGCAGGAGCGTTAGGTTATTTAAACAGAGTTCGAGAGCACAAATTCAGGAAAGGAACATGAGGTAGCTCAGGTGTTTTTTTTGGGGGGGGGGGAACCTGATGCAGGCCTTGCACAAATGCCTCTTGCCACTAGCTTTCAGCCATTCAGGGGCTGAAAATCCTGCTTGCATTTTGGCATGGAGGATTTTCAGTTCCTGAGCAGTGTTTCCCAGGATGTTCTCCTACACCACAAGGCATCCCGTGCACCTTACCTGGGACTCTATGTGCTTAATGATATACAAGATTGCTTAACAACCACAATTGGGAGTGCCAGGATTGTGGTAGTTGAATGAAGCAACTTAAGAATTTTTAAGTAATGCAACTATGCTAAAAGCCTATACAATGAGCTTCAGTTATAAAAGCTATACCTAATCAATATGGAGTAAATAAAGCCTAGTGCCGTGTTGGTGAACCTATGGCTCCCCTACCCACCCCCACAAATGGACGTGACCCACCCGTGCTGCTCCTGCCCCTCCACCCATGACCCATCTGTTTTACATTTTAAAGTACAGCTGAGCAGTGGGAACAGCTCACACATGCACAGATGGGGGGGGGGGGTCGTGCACATGCATGGACGGATGTGTGTGTGTGCAGGAGAATGCGACTGCTTAATGCACACTTTAAGCACGCAAACCCAAAAAGGTTTGCCACCACTGGCCTAGTGCTTAGTTACTTATGAAATTCACTCTTAAGGGAAGTATGCACAAAACTGGCTTGCCCACAATTAGTATAGTTTGGACTTTTTCTTTCTTTCATGTACCAAGTTTTAATCCATCTTCAGATATGGGAGCTCAATTGGTGACTGGCTGCTTTCAGCCCAACCCTTATTGTTGCAAGAAAAAACAGAAGCGAGAGCTTCTGAATCAAAGATAGGTTTACAACTAAGAAATAAGCAAACAAAACATATCCTACTTCAGGTGCCTGATAAAAGATAAGCTATCATATAGGAAAATTCCTTTGAAATTTATGCCATAGTAAATAAACAAGACATGTCATCAGGCTTAAAAGTTCATATGCCGAGGAGATCAGTGACCAAGTAGCAAATGATTAGTCGGTCTGACCATTCTGGGAAAGCCAGCAATGAACAAATAACTTTTTCTGAATAGAAAAAAAAATTGCAACTGATCAACTTTCAGTAAGAAGAATAGAAATGGTTTCTATTGTGATGAACTTTCCCAAATTAAATGGGATGGTCCTGATGTAGGATGAATAATGGATGGTGAGAATAACCTTGGGAGACAGAAGAAGGAGCTTGATCCTAGACTAAGCAATCCTGATACCGCCCCCCCCCCAAAAAAAAACCCCAAACAAACCAGTGAGTCCAAAGGAGGAATGGGGATGCCCTCCCTGGTTCTCTAGAAGGTAAAGATAGGCAAGGGAGGTGAAGTGCTTTCAAACTTACAAAATTTAGTGTAACCTGTAGCCTTTCAATAAAGCTAGTATTAATACTTATTGTTCTGGTTTTTTCTCTGGGCGGAGAGGATTGACTGCCTATCAGAACTATGGGGGAACTGGAGGAGAGGAAAAGTTGGCTGCAAGCATAAGTAATGTATAACTGTGGACCAAAAGCAAACTATATTGATAATTGAGAAATACTATAGGATTCACAAAGTGTATGGACCAAACTCATCCAGCTTTTTTTCTTCCTAATCCTTGACTTCTCTTTTTCTTATTGTTCTGTAGGCATGTGCATAACTTATCCTTCTTACAATGGAAAGTTCCAGAATGTTCTATGTCATTGTTTGCACTCAGTGGCAATTTATATATTATTATTATTTGTTTATTAAATTTTTATGCCAACCATTTCATTATCAAAAGCAACTCTGGATGGCTAAATGAATCCTGAGCACTGGAATGGACTTCCCGAAAAGCTGGGAATGGTCAAAGAACAAACATACCCAGTATGATGATAGCATAGCCAAACGGAGAGGGAATCGTCTATTTCCTTTTGGCCTAGTGGTTAAAGTCCCAAGTTAGGCCAGGCGAGATGCATGTCTTACCCGACTTCCAGCTCCGTTACATTTCTCACCGTTGTGTGCAGGGAAACAAGTTTGTGGGACTACCGTAAAAAAAAACTTCTCACAAGTTCAATCAATTAATTCCAACTTCTCGAACTCTCAAGCTTTTTTTTACGGTAGTGCCATTTTAGCACATGCGCTCAAAAGCCCGATTGGGCTTATTATCCCAAGAGGTCTAATTTCGGGGAAACACAGTACTACTGATGCAGAACATATTTACATGATTACTTTTATTTATTTGTCAGTTAAGAACTGCTCAATAGATACTATTGAGCTGGTACAGTAGTTTCCTAATATAGACATTTATTTCTTTTGTAAATATTGTTGTTAATCAGTGGGATTTTCCTCTTTTTCTATATCATTCTGTAGTTTTAACCTAGCTACCGGGTTACCTTCGAGACGGCCTTCTTCCCCCTTATGCCTCCCAGCACCCATTAGATCCCACAGAGTTGGCCTCTTACGGGCCCTGTCAGCGAAGCAATGCCAGCTGATGGGGCCATGGTCGAAAGCCTTCTCTGTGGCTCCTCCAGCCCTCTGGAATCAGCTCCCTGTGGGGCTCCGGACTGTCCCAAATCTGTTGACCTTCTGCCAGGCTCTGAAGACCTGGTTCTTCCAGCAGGCCTGGAATTAATTGACTCCCTTGTATGAAAAGGCTGTATGATTGCTTTTGTTGTGTGTTTTAATAATTTTAAAATAATGCTTTTAATTTTTATTGTTAAGATTTTATTGTTGAATTTTAATGTTTTGATGTTTTTGATTCTGTTGTACGCCTCCTTGTGTTCCCTTTGACCGGGGAAGAAAGACGGCTTACAAATTACAACTTATTATATTATTATTATTATTGTTGTTGTTGTTGTTGATAGTTGTACAGGATAGGGCTGCTCTAAATCAGACAGATGGTTGACTTGCAATAAGCAAAATCACCAGAAATAGAGAAAGCAATGGTCCTCATCAATTTAGCATCATATTAACAATCCAAATCTGGCTTCTTTGCTGAACTTTGTACTTAGCAATCTATGAAAAAGAAGCCACATTGGAGCATACTTTACTATATACCAGTCTGAATCAATATCATGAACAGCGTTTCTCTTTGATAAGAGAAATTGTTCTGTATCTGCCGAACAATTTGTTCAATACTGTAATTGAGACAGTGATGTTATAACGGAGAACCCCTACCCCAAAAATAAATAGCAATTAAAAGTCTCCTAGAGGAACTTATTTGAACTTCCTTTCATCTTAGCTGATGCTATAAAGCCTTAATTTGCCTTAGTTATTGGTAACATTGATTGGTAACATTGACTGGAAACAGCAGCATTAAAATCCAGAATTGTAAAGTGTATTTCAGCCAATTGTACCTCTATTTTCTGAGTGTTTCAGGTACCCTAGCAATGGGTGCAAAAAATAAATGCCCCAAATGTGTAAAATTCAAAATGAATTGCTGAACTGTACCATAAAAATCTATGTGCTACTACGGCCCTCCTATACTTCAATTAGCTCAAAAGGTGCATTATAGTACAGAAATCTTTGAATCAAGTTACCCCAAATCTGCTAACTGAAATAATATGCACAAAATTTTGGATTCTGTGTAACTGAAATTTCAAGGATCTTCACAACAGTTGTATTCGCAAGATTGCAGGCTCTGCAGCATCAATGTAGTCAGCCACAGTCGCATGATCATAATTCCTGACGCTCCCTGATAGCTTCCTACAAACGAAGTCAATGAGGAATCTGCCAGGAAGTTGGAAGATGCTCCCACTCCCACTGCTTTTTTGCCCTCCCCTGGTCATTCTGTTTATCTGTTTAAGTAAAGAATGATCCCTGATACAATGACCCTCAGTGGCGCAGTGGTTAAGTGCAGCACTGCAGCCTATTCCTGCTGACGTGCATTGACTTTAACATCTATTTTTACTTTTATGTACTCTTTGCAGTTGTTGTCTCTTGATTTAATTGTTTTGGTTTCTCCCAAATGCTGACAATATTTTTTTAAAGTGTGGTAGGAAAACAAGTTGCATTACACATAAAGTTAATTGAACAAAGTTTTTGAAATGATTTGACACCTATTATGTTATTAAATGCAAAGTAATTATGGTAAAGTAAGAAGAAGGACTGTAATTCTATAACAGCAGTTAATGAACATTAACCTTTGTGTAATGACTCAACCACAGCCTTCAATCCTCTGCAAATGAAAGGAAGTAAACGAGAGAAAAATAATCACAATGCCAACGGTCCCGAGAGGCCTTCAAAGAGACATTCCAATGTAGGCAGAGTCCGAATCTCTGGCTATTGTTTAAACTCTCTGCTTCTCTATGTTACTTGGAGGGAAATACTGAGGAAAGGAAATTATGCAATGCATTAGACTATTACGGATAATAATGTTATAATCATATCTAATGTACAGGAAAATTTTCAAGGAAACAGTATTGTCTAAGCTTCTGGTGAAAAGTGTTTGCTGGAAACCAACCAACCAACCAAAGTTTGACCTCCTGGTTATTAGGAACCAACTGCCAATATTTATGGGATTTAGTTTTTTCATATAAAGATAGTTCTCATCTTACAACAGTTCATTTGGTGACCAAAGTTACAATGGCACTGAAAATTGTGACTTATGACAATTTTTCACACAACCTTGCAGCATCCCCATGGTTATGTAATCAAAATTCAGATGTTTGGCAACTGACTCATCTTTATGACAGTTGCAGTGTCCTGGGATCATCCCTCCTGTTGCAACTTTCTGACAAGCAAAGTCAATGGGGAAGCCAGATTCACTTAACAATTGTGATACTAGATCAGGGTTGCCCAAACATTTTGCAAGGAGGGCCAGATTTGGTGAGGTGAAAATGTGTGGGGGCCAACCATTCAGCCCGACATTCTTTGAACCATTAACATTAAATGCAAATGAACAGGGGACAGCTGCGGG
>JANHGC010003637.1:87427-99466 GCA_027560395.1 Boaedon fuliginosus
GGCAGTACTGTAGGCTACTTCTGCTGTCTGCCAGCTGCCTGCAATTTGGCAGTTTGAATCTCACCAGGCTCAAGATTAACTCAGCCTTCCATCCTTCCGAGGTTGGTAAAATGAGGACCCAGATTGTTGGGGGCTATATGCTGACTCTGTAAACCGCTTACAGAGGGCTGTAAAGCATTGTGAAGCAGTATATAAGTCTAGCTACTATTGCTATTCACAACTTTTAGAGGCAACTTGTTCCACTTATTAATTGTTCTGTCAGGAAATTACTTCTTAGTTCTAGGTTGCTTCTCTCCTTGATTAGTTTCCACCCATTGCTTCTTGCCTTGCCCTCAGGTGCTTTGGAGAATAGCTTGACTCCCTCTTCTTTTTGGCAGCCCCTGAGATATTGGAACACTGCTCTCGTATCAGCCCTCGTCTTTCTTTTCATTAAACTAGACATACCCAATTCCTGAAACTGTTCTTTATATATTTTAGCCTCTTTGTTGCTCTTTTCTACACTCTTTCTAGGTCTCTTTCTATCTTTTTTACATTGTGGCGACCAAAACCGGATGCAACATTCCAAGTGCGGTCTTACCAAGGTATTATAAAGCTGAAGCAAAGTCACCATCATTGCACCGAGTATTGCACAACTTTGATAAAACTAACATATAGGCTTTCCTCTCTTGTCATTTTCAAGACAAATGAAAATGACATTGTTAAAATCAAATTTAACAATGACACATAGAAAAGGGACGTTTATCTACGGCCCAAACTATGAAGCACATTAAAACACATCATATTGCTGATGAATAGACTGGGCATGTTCCTACATTCTATTAACTGTTAAAAGTCAAGAGGCAATGATGGAAGCAGAAATGATTTAACTTTCTTATCTTGTGTGCTATATATTCTTGATCAGGATCGGGAGCACTCCTGACTTACTTTTGAATAATACATGATTACGCAGAGCTACATACTACAAATTTAATGCAGCATATAGCTTGACTTTAAGCTATCCTCATGGTGTCATCAAATATAAAGTTATAGTAGTCTGTACTAGAAGTGATAAAAGTGTGACACAGAATAATGATAAGCTTACTTTTTTTAAAAAAAAAAAGGGATAGTTTTATGTGTCAGTTAAAAGTTCGTAAAAGATATTGCCACCCATTGTCAATTAATCAGAAACTCTGAGCCTCATAATATGTTTACCACAAGAAAAATGTTTTTATACGATTTTAGGAGCTGAACTTCTTTCCAACCTGAACTCCATGTGATTTGAACTGCCCAATAGATTAAACGCTGATTAAGAACTAAAGTGGCTATTTTTAGGTTGTGACTGATAACTTCTAATATTAAAAGTTTAGATAAGCTCTGCACACCATATTAAAAAAAACACATCAATGAAAAATCCAGAGGAATACAAGCTCAGCACTAGGCTTAATTTCACGGCTACATTTTGAGCAAAATCACCCAACAGCAAAATCCAGCTCCAATTTTAGATATTCAAGTCCTGTTATTAGAACCTCATTATTCTGATCTAATAAGATGCCCCAAATAATTTAATTTTAATCCTAGGAAAATATGGATATAGTCCCCTATAAACTTCTCCTGGTGAAAACTGCCCTTTGTGACATAATGTTCAACAAAAGTATCATTTAGAATATAATTCTGTCCATGTCAGCACCAGAGAGTTAGATAGCTTACGTTTTGGAGGAAAATGGATCAAAATAGAGAAATTCATTTTTGACACAAATACAAAATACAGATGCCTTTTTACATGTCACATCACCCTAATAGGCCTCCTATAGGACATTATTGTATTGTAGTACCATTATGAATGCTCGTAACTCATGATACTATATGTACTTTTTCATTGTTTTTTTTTAAAGAGGAAGCTCTTACCATCTCCCATTTCATCAGAGAAGGGCAAACTGAAGACTGCTTCATCAATCATATGGTTTGGGAGATTTGTATAAAACCGTCCAACAGTTGTTTCCAAATTGCTCAGCTGGTTCAGGACCATCATACTGCCCTTAGTTACAGGGAAAGCTGTTCGATCTGGGACTCCATACTTTGCTGAGTTTTGTTCTGCTAGATCTCGAAGAAAGGCCAATTCTTTTAAGCCTGTCACACCCTCTGCAAAAATAAACATTGCACATAAACAGAAAAATTAAGGCACCCACTTTATCAAACAGTGGAAATTCTAAACTAGTCATTATTCAACTTAATGCATATATGGAAAAAAAATATGCCCTCTGGAAATTCAAAATACTGAATATACAACTGAAAGATGCTTAGTATTCCAAACACATCTTACCATTCATGAGAGCATAAGTAAGGATCATTACAGAGTTGTTAAGCAAACTATTTTCTTCATTGATGACACGAAGGGTAGTCTTTTTACTATCTTCAGATGAATCCCTTGATGTTATTCCAGCTGATAAGTAAATTATGACTGTATCTGTGTCTAAGAAATATAAGAAGAGACCTGATATGCATGTAATCTAACATACTAGGAAGTATTTGCAATAGTAGATTCTCAATGTAAAAATTAGGCTTGTAATAAGTGGACTAGATCTTCATTGTTTTAAAAATACTCAAGGTTCTACTCCATCTAATGTCTCTAATTTTGGCATCCAATAAAGATCAGCTAAGCCAATGTTGGCCAAATTTCACCATCAAATTAAACAGAAATAAGATATTCAAGGTTAACTACAAAAGACTATGTGTATATATATTCCACAGAATGTTATACATCATCTAAAATAGGATATATCATCTTTCATTCCTTTCCATTTTTAGGCTAGAGCATTAAGATTTAGGATCTCAATAAAAGATAAGTCAGAGGAAAAGCAGACTGTGTTCTCTTTTTGATATAAAAATACGACATTTCTATTTTACTTGTACACATGCATTTACTTTCATCCTTTGACTGAAAAACCAGGAAATATTTATAGAGGTTAGAAGCTTTGCATGTTTTTAAACCATCCTTTTCAATGCAATACCTTTGGGGGGGGACAATCACTTTTGGATAAATTTAAGAATGTTATTTGATAATGATCATGATAATGAATTATCAAATTTATATGCCACTCAACTCCCAGAGAGTCTGGGTAGTTTATAATTTTTAAAACATTAAAGAAAACAGAGAATAGATAAAACACAAAAATAGCATGAAACAAAGGGACAATAATGGCGGAGGGGAACAGACGGGAAGAAAATCAAAAGAAAGGGGCGTCAATCGTCCTCTTCAAAGGCCTGGGTGAAATATGCTAGGAAGTGGAAGTTATTCAAAATTTGGGAGTAACCTCATTCTAGAGGACAGGTGCTGCTATAGAGAAGGTCCTGACAGGTAGCATTGTTTAACTGATGGTGTGCCAAGCCTTGCAGATTGAACCAGCAAGTACCATTTCTATGGCTTCCTTATAATCACTAATCAACAACTCATGGAAAAGCATTCAGTAAGTCAGTTCCTAAAGAACAAGCCATTAAGGGAATATAACCATCATTAAATAGGACATCACACACTACTATTGTTAATAGTCCCCTCTTTATAAATTTAATAACCAACTCTCAAAAGCTGTTCTTTTTATTGCAGTTATATGTCTTAATTTGTATTACACATGTACTAAATTAGAATTTGGCATACTCTACTGTTTTCAACCTTCCAACATTTATTTTCTACCATCAGCCAACTATATTCCAGCCGATTGCCTGTTTCCTTTATTGATTTACTGAATTACAATATAAGTCACATTCTGATAATAATTCTTAAAAGTCTCATAATGTTCCTAGTATTAAAAGAAATTAAGGAACTAAATTAATTAAATGATGCCCCTGTTTTTAATAGTGAAAAAATATTTAAAATGCCATATTTCATCTTATTTCTTGAGCTAGTTGTTCCACAACAATACTTTGCATCATAAATCTCCGTTCAAAAGATTTGATGACGTGTATGTTAAGCCTGCTGAGGAAGCAGGATGTTAAAAACATCACAATATTTTTAATACAACCATATTTGTATTAGATCTGACAACAATCAAGAAGATTGTTTATAAAAAATGAAAGCACATCCTGTTCAGCAATGACGAAGCAATATAGTTCATGAGTACTATACTGAGTATTCAGTGCTTTAGTACACAATGTAGTTCCTCAGTACTAGTATTTATGCTAAACTACAATGTCTCCAATGTAAAACAAGGGGAGGTGCTTCCAGAGTGCCTGTGTGTGTACATAATTGTTATAATAATAATAATAATATATACAGAAGAAAGAGAGAAGAATACCATGAAATTTCAGGTCTCAAATCAACTGACTTTTGTATGCAATGGATCACTTTTTCACATTGTGAAAAATGTAATCATTAATGCTAATGATACCAATTGCTGTAACAGTCTACTTTCATTATCTAACTGGCATTCAGGAATACAAACACTTCTTCTGGCTTAATCTTATTATACAAAATTTTGTTACATAGCTTTAAGCAGTCAATCTGGCACTCCAGCATAGCCATAACATTTAAGAAAGCCACGGTCCATCATAGAGTTCTGCATGTTTCGAAAACGATTTGGAAGAAGATGTTTGGATTTTGTGCAAGTGTGAGTTCAGCAACATTCTGCTATTTATTAAAGCAGCCTGACATTTTTCAGACTTCCATGCGAGTCTGAAAACTGCTGCTTCTGCTTTAGGAATTATCTCATACCATTAAATAACCTATATTATATTTTCAGACTCAGGTGGAAGGCTGAGAGACCTGTTTTAGTAAATAAGCCAAAGCAATATTTCTGAAGGCCTTCTTCGAAATCATTTCTAAGTGTGCATGACCAAAATTCATCAGCCCATCTGGAAGAGTTTTTGAGTGGGCTTTAAAAAAAATTACAAATCCAGAGTACCTCCATATTGGACTGCAAAAATTTAGTATCAAACCTACCAACTTTCAGTGACACAATTTGATACCTGGGTAACACTGGCTGTTCCAGAATTGAGAACTCCAGAATATATTTCTTTTGTCCTTCTGATCAGACTGATCTGGTTGTTCCAAGGTTTCATAAGACAGTTCCCAGAAATTAACCTAACTTATGGAAACCTACCAGGCCATCCTGAAGCAGCTCGATCAATGTATTTCAGAGAACAAAAGGAAAAGGATTGCTATTGGCATTCTTTCAGATGCATTGGTGAGGCCCACTGCTTAGCTTTATGTTGGAACTACATTTTATTCATCCATATTATTCTTTAGATATGTGGTCTTTGCACAACTTTAAATATTAATTGGTATAATTAAACTTGGAGTATCTCAAAAAATAGGCAAGGTTGTCCATAATTAGTACTTGGATGGAAGGCTACCAGAATAGACCACGGCTGTATGTTTGGGGGGGGACGACTCCCTGGAAAAATGGAACCACAAACAACTTCCATAGTGTATCGTCATATTGTACTTCTATATTACTAATAGTATCCTGTAATCATTAAGGGATGAGAAATGATACAGAAAGGTTAGCACATAGTAACAATAGATTAAATGAAGTTTCTTTGGGTTGTTGTATAGACTAAGCTAAAAACAAAACAAATTCCAGGTAATATTTGTAAAATTTAAGACATTCTCTTCTTCTCTGCCCTGTTAAAAAGAAAAATCCAAATCCAAAGAGGAACAAAAAGGTCAGGAGCAAAGATACCAATTTTGTTTAACAATATACTTACTTGCTTGAAGTTTAGTGCTATTGTTTGTATTTCGCATCAACTGAAATGCTTTCTGAAAGCCTGCAGCATGCTGGGTAGGGCTGTCAGATGATTTGATATTGCTAACAAAGGCGGACATTTTTCTTTTTGTCTCACTGGTAGCAGGAGACAGAAATGTCTTGTAGCACTGATCCAAAGAACAAGTTCTTACTGTGTCTGCCACAGTTAACACAGAAATCTGAAGAAGGATAAAAGAAAATTACCTCCTGTTTAGAGTTGCCTTTTTTTACATTGTGCTAACAATAACAATACAAAGGTCTATTTGATTTTAAAATTCAATTGTTGAATCAATTGAATCAATCAGGCATGTATCTATAAAACTTTAGGATGGTTAATTTAAAAAAAATCACATCTTTAATTTGTCAATTAAGTATTTATTATGTAAAATGTTTGCAATAATAATCAGAAACTGTCACTGGACTTTCAGAACCTAGGAATGAAAACATAGAGCAAATAGCATATTGTTTTAGAGAACAGATTATTTTAGGGAACAGGAAGAAGTGGGGAGCCTACATTTTATGAAACCCTTGAATGAAATTCAAAGCAACAATTTTATTTCTAGTACTCATAAAAGTAAGTTTGCTCATGAAAAAATAAATCAATCTTTTTTTCCAGAATATGTAGCAAGAGGCTATAAGTACACATGGCATACTAAGAGTCTCCTCCAATACCATTTCCAAAATTCAGAATGAAAAGGATGAAAGCTGCCTCATCTTATTTTTTGTAGTCTTCTTCTCCTCTGAGATAATCAGATTGTCTAAATCCATTCAGTTTTTCTCTTGCATATTTGAAGCTTGAGAAGCAGAGTGAGGGAGCCACTAGTACTGGTTCCTGAATAGCCTTTAAGCACTTCCATAGCAAGGTAATGAATTTTAATTAATTAATTGAGTAATCTTAAGCTCCTGTGATGACAGTTGAGTGAAGAGGCAAATCACTTGCCACTTCTAAAGTCCCTTGGGTTAAGGATTTTCAGATCAGGTGGTATTACCTGTAAGTGTATTACTTACTTTTTCCTTATTTGATCTCACCTGCTAGTTTCTATTTTTCTTTCCCATTGATAATAAAGGGAAAGACATTCTTTATGCCAAATTGAGACTGGCATAAATATCATCCTACAGCTTCATAAGGCAATGGAGATACTCCGATTCCTGCCCCTCCTCTCTGAATATTTGGGTTTTTAAGCAGACAACATGGTACTTTGCACCTTCTGTGGGCAATTATATTCATCACATGACCCATCACAACTCCAAACCCCATTTCCAAAGTTGCTCTTTCTCCCAATACTTTGGGAGAAATTAGGCAAACATCTGAAGAGTCAAAACTAAGTTCTGACTTATCATTCTAGTTAACTCACCTTATCATGTTCATCTATTGAATTCAGAATAACTTGGGCTGCATCTTTAGCAATCTGCAGTTGTGTTTCTGTAACTGAAGCTCCATGATCTATAATGACAGCTACATGCTTAGACTGAGGTCTAACTGTAGAGACGTAGACAGGCCTAAAAATAAAAAGTTATAGGATGCTGTGTTTTACACTCAGTAACAGAATCGCAACAGAACAAACCCACAAAGTTTCTTTCATTGTCCAAAGGCATTATTTGAATTAACTGTGTGTTAAACTTAGATTTATGGATTTAGTTTGGTTTCAGCAAATTGCAGATCAGCTTGTTTTCCAGAACATCTCATTTCCAAAAGCTGCAATAATAGTGACATATCCAGATTTATGAGAAGATAAAAATGGTGAAGAATTCAAATATTAGAAGGCAGAAGGCAATGTTCTGACTAGAATTAGTTGAACAGCAAATCGACTGATATGCCAATAGCGCAAGCCTAATTTTTTTTTACTCAGATGTAAAGCTATAAAATATCTGTAGCTCAGGACTGAAATGAGGAGTCCCTGGCGCTCTCTGAACTTGATTGTTTTCTTGCAGATGTTTCATTACTGAAACTAGGTAACATAAGTGCTAGTGATGATGATGTTACCTAGTTTGGGTAATGAAACCTCTTCAAGAAAACAACCAAGCTCAGAGAGTACCAAGGACTTCTCATTAAATCTCTGGGCATTTTAAATAACTAAAATATGTTTCCTGTTCTCCACTCTCAAAACTGGAAATGTTGGGAGTAAAATAAGGCTATTATTTTTAAAGCATTCTTTGTAAATAATCACTCTGTTACTTCATAGCATATATGATGTTTGATAATTAAACCATTATTAATTTTCAGTTTTATTTGAAGCAGAGTTACATCTTGCTGAACCTCCAGGAATATAGCATACCTAGGCTTTGCATGCTCAGGGGATGCAGGCAAAAATATTAACTTGAAAAAAGAAGAAAGAATTGGCATTGTAGATATAGCAAAATATGATTTTCTTCAGATACAGAAGGCATTAATTCTTCTTGGAAAAAAGCCAAGGAGGAAAAGGGAGTGTGAAAATGCACGTGTTTTTACCATGGAATCCCAACCAGTCTACTTTTTTAAAATCCTAAGCACTAGTTTCCAGTTTTTACTTCTTTATTTTTATGATTTTATAACCTATATATAATTTTATATGCCGCCTCGAGTTCCCCTTCGGGGTGAAGAGAGGCGGGGTACAAATCCAATAAATAAATAATAAATAAATAAATAAACCTTCATAGGAGTTATGAAAACTGAAGTTTCAACTGCATTCAAACAAGTATCTCTTTTCACATTTTAGTTTATTTCTAATTAGTGTATTTACAAATATAGAACAATCATATGTTGCCAA
The DNA here is from genome assembly GCA_027560395.1 of Boaedon fuliginosus. Taxonomy (NCBI): domain Eukaryota; kingdom Metazoa; phylum Chordata; class Lepidosauria; order Squamata; family Lamprophiidae; genus Boaedon; species Boaedon fuliginosus. The sequence goes on from JANHGC010003637.1 coordinate 95,892, forward strand.
TTTTATCATTTAAAAAAGAACATTTATTTTTCTCCCAAACGTTGGCCTTCGTATTTCTACTCAGAATCCTATTATATTTTATCCTTCTAGTTCCATGTAAGTATCATATAGATGCTCAGAATCCTATTATATTTTATCCTTCTAGTTCCATGTAAGTATCATATAGATGCTATCTATAATTCATCACCTCAGATTTTAATCCAACTATACCGGAACGAGTTATACTGATTATCTTAATACAGCCTTTAGTATTCTTTAATGCTAGTACAACTAGTTCTTTATTACTAGTACAACTAATTATAGTGTTTGCCCATTAGAAATATTTTTTTTACAAATAATCACTTTCATAAAATAGAATTGTAAGATAGCTCTGATATGTATCTATATCATCTGATACCCTGATTCCAAATTAGGGAGATAAATTAATGCAATCTAATACAGTTGCTGGCATATTAAAAGACTATGCAAGAAGTGTAAAATTGTGTTGCTGCATTAGGCTTAAGGAGTTTTTCTTCATCATGAATAAAAGTCTAAAGTCAAGATCAACTTTTCTATTAATAATATGGAATGTAATTCACAGAGGATGTGCTGTGCAAGTTTTTTTATCTGCATAAAATACTTTTGAAAAAAATTGTTAATTTTTTAAGAACAAAAATGTTAAAAATGCCATATGGGAAAAGAGAACAATTGCTATTTATTTTCTTCTGGATTTGTTTGTTTGTTTGTTTGTTTGTTTATTCCATTTTTATGCATTCATTGGAAATGCATCCATTTCCAATTCCCGAAGGACTCTGGGTGGCTTACAACATAGATAGCAATAGCACTCAGATTTTATACACCGCTTATCAGAACTTTACAACACACCCCAAGCAATTCAGAGTTAGCATATCGCCCCCAAACAATCTGTCTTCTCATTCTACCGACCTTTATAAAGATGGAAAGCTGAGTCAATCTTGAGCCTGGTAGGATTTGATCTGACAACTTGAACAAGTCAGCAGAGATAGGCTGCAGTGCTGCATTTAACCACTGCGCCATAGAGGATTGAGAAAGCTAAAAGAGAATACTGGCGATCTTTGTTTAATGGCCACTAATTCAGTGACCATTCAAAACTTGCCAACATCACTGAACATGTGGTACTTGGGAGTTCCAGCCACTGTACAACTTCCATGGTCCTGTCATTGTGATCTAGTTGCTCAGCAACTAGTCTGGATTTCTGATCATTACAGCATCCCATGGACACATGATCATGATCTGTGATCTTTGCTGCCATCTTCTCACAAACAAAATCAATGGGGAAGCTGGCAGAAACTCAGGAGTCATATTCATATGAGGTCCTCAATGTACAACCCATCCTGTCTCACTTAATGACTTTAAACTAGGGATTGCCAGAATTGCAGTTGCCAAGTGGAATGGTCAAATGACATCATGCTTTATGAATGCTTCACTTAGAAACAAGAAATTACAGTCCCAATTACTGTTGTTAAGTGAATGCTACTTGTAATGTTAATGAATATAATTTTTAAAAATCTGTGTTTTGTACATTGGAAGATGATGGAAGGCTACACTCTGAATGAGTTCATCATGCTAATCTTGTCATTTGACATGTCTGGAATCTAAATTCTCTACTGGTATGACATTACTAATAAAAGTATTTTTATATCCAAAACGCATATACTGAATTCATCAAAAACATACCTGCTACGGTGTTCATAATTGCCTTTACATCGGAATTTGTGAGCTGGAAACACAGTAAAAATACCTTCTTCTGAACTAAAGTACTGCCATTTGATTCCAGGATTTGATTTCAAATTGTCAGCAAGGACTATTAAAAATATAATAAAACAGAAAAGAAAATTAATAATATTATAAGGACAGGAAAAAATATCTTAAATGTTATTTGTTTAAAAGTTTTCTTATTATAGCATCAGGCTGTCAGAAATGATACAACCTCTAGATAACTGTTATGGCCTGCCAGCAGAGCTGGCAGCGTATTCGGACATGAGGAGGTTGGGATAGAACATGGGCCAGTCCTGGAGTCGGGGGAAGGCTCTGACAAGTGCATTGGAGGCAGAGATGGGGCCAGGGCTGTCTGACGGTTATCATCAGTTGCATTCGGAGTCGGACATCAGTGGGGCAGAAGAACAGCTGGAGCCTGTTCCCAATGTGCGCGTGCGCAGAGCTGCCAGGTGAAAGGAACAGCTACGGAACAAGGGTCGACTTGGGAGTAAAGCCACAGGTGGACAGTGAATGATCGCTCCCCTAAGGAATAAAGAGTGAAAGGGGAGTGGTGTTTGGAGGAGACAATTCATTATCTATTCCTGACTACTTGCCAAGTGTTGTCTGCTACAGAGGGAAATTTGGAAGGTAAGTGCCTGGCAGCTCTCCAAGCCTGATAAAGGTCTCTAATTGTGAACTCTCTTGAAAGATTGTTGGCTGGGACTTTGCTGGAGAGGAAATTCACTGTAACAAAAATAAAAGGGGTTTTATCGGGATGTAGTCGGGGTTGTGCTTTTGGGAAACCTAAGTCAGAACAGTAACTTTCATAAGGAGCGTACAATATGTGACAGCCCAATTGCCATTAACCATAAGCCTACTTTATTTTCATGTATTTAATAATATTTTTATGTGTTTAATAGTGTTGCCCTCATTAAAATCGGTGTATAACTCCTACTGTTTTTCTTTTCAGCAAATATTATGGACCAGAGACTACATCCAAATCTGCAAGACACATGTACTGTGATAAACCAACACACCTGCGAATTATCCTATGGGATAAAGAAAATTAAAAAATTTTGATATACTGTATCTTAAATTTTATACCATTACAACAGTACATGTATTTTAAAATAACAGGGAGGTAATACTATGCTAATATATGAAGCATAGGAACTTTACAAACTTTTTTGAGAAAAAAACAAAACTCTCTCTCTCTCTCTCTCTTTCACACACACACACACACACACTGAGGAAATAAAATTAGGATTTGAGAATAACCGGCTTGCATTCCTACTGCTGAACTAGAATTAAAATGTTCATCCAAAGAGAGGTTATATCATCTGCTCTTATTTCAGTGCTGCTATTATAGAATTCAATTTGCTGTAATACTAATAAGCAGACAGTTGTAAGGGAAATGGATTTGGTTGAGTTAAAAAGGAACAAGGAAGCTCTCCAGTCAAGACTATTTTAGAAATGGTGAGGAACAGTAAGATGCTGGTGACCTCTGCGGCTCATACAGCCCTTGATCCGTCAATGCTGACAGTTACACATTTTCCTCCCTGTGGCTATGTAGATACTGATCATTTCATAGTCAGACTTTCCAATAGACAACTTGGTGTCTTGCTACTGAAAGAAAAGGCAAAGTAAGGAACCTAATAAGCAAGTGGCCAATTATCAGCAGGCTTAAGGAGAGTTCTTCACAGATAGCAGAAAGGAAGGCCTTTTACCGTATTTTTCAGAGTATAAGACGCACCGGAGTATAAGACGCACATTAGTTTTTGAGGACCAAAACAAGAAAAAAAAATCTTGGTGACTCACTTGCTTTCATTCATGCTCTCATTTGTGCCATAATCTCTCTC
>JANHGC010003637.1:106048-123897 GCA_027560395.1 Boaedon fuliginosus
TATAAATCTAATAATAATAATAATAATAATAATAATAATAATAATAATAATAATAATAATAATAATAATAATAATAAATGCAGCTTGACAAACACAGTTCCCCCTAACGGGAAATGAGGCAGGGTATAAATTTAATAAAATAAATAAATAAATAAATAAATAAATAAGTTACAACTTACAAACACAGTTAGTTTGCAAGACCTTTGTCTGCCTCTGGGGAGTATGGAACGTCTCCTCAAACTGGTTTTGTTGTAGATATTGGAAGATATTAAGTGCAGGGTTGCATTTCAAAGATTGAAGAAGGTAGAATGAAGAAAAATGGAGTCCTAAGTCATATATCTTAGGGTTTTCATCAAGGAAGAAAGTGAGGCATCTCTGTGGGGAATTCTTGCAGTTTGAGGAGATGGGAGCTAAAAGGTGCAACTGAAGGGAGGAAGAAAGCATATTTTTCTCAGCTAAAATAGTCCCTGCTTATCTCATAAAAGATTGTATATTGTGGTCATAGAAAAATAATCACAGTTTTGTAGCAAAATTGGTAGTTTTCCCCAAGGGGAGGCAAATGAACTAAACTAGCTGAAGGAAAGAGGAGAAAGGCTCAGGATTTTCCAAAGATAAGGAAGAAAGCAATTACCGTAACTTTCTAAGACTGTTTAACTTTCAGAAACAATCTATCCTTTGAATAGTGACCACATTACCAAGAAGTAGACAATGTTTTCCCTACTGATTTCATGTATTAATCTTTTATCTTAATTGAGGAGGGGGGAAATTACTTTCTTTCCTTCTCAAAGGCAAAACATACAGAAAAGAACAAATTCCAAATATGAACAACAAAAAGATGAGTCCTTACATCTTTTCTCCCTGATCACTAAAAACAGGTTCACAATGCTTCCTTTGAAGCTTCATTGAAACAAACTAAGGTGCAACTTAAGAACGTAAAAAGTTGATACCCTGGCAAACATCACTGAACTTCTACATTTTACATCATAGAACATCTACAATGAGATATTATAGGCTTTGGAAGCAGGTATTGGGGGCTGGGGAATTAGAGCAAAATGGATGTACTTAACCCTGACTCATTTGGAATTTTATTTGCATGCACATCTTGCCAACCTTTTTGAACTTTTCTTATGCAAGCCTTATTTGAGGGATATCCCTGGTGGGTAGGGCTCAATCAGCGGTTAAACACATCTATTTTGGGAATGTTTCAAGAACACTCATGTTAACTCAGTAAGAGAGTCTCTCTCTCTCGCTCTCTCTCTCTCTCTCTCTCTCTCTCGCTCTCAATATTAATACTGAATCATGAAAAAACAATGGAACTGACATAGAGATAAAGATAAAGGTTCCCCACACACATACATGCTAGTCAGTTCCCGACTCTAGGGGGCGGTGCTTATCTGTTTCAAAGCCGAAGAGCCAGCGCTGTCTGAAGACATCTCCGTGGTCATGTGGCCGGCATGACTAAACACCAAGGCGCACAGAACGCTATTACCTTCCCACCAAAGCTGGTCTCTATTTTTTTACTTGCATTTTTACATGCTTTCGAACTGCTAGATTGGCAGAAGCTGGGACAAGTAACAGAAGCTCAGACTGTTATGCAGCACTAAGGATTCGAACCACCAAACTGCTGATCTTTCTGATCAACAAATTCAGTGTCTTACCCACTGAGCCACCGCGTCCCTAGAGGTATATACCAGCAAACCATTTTCAATAATCAACTCCACCCCTTCTCATGTTCAGTATTACTGTTGATATAACTACTTCTGAAGCTAGTAAAAGGTAACAAAGAACTTTAAAGCCAGACCATGACTTTACTGCAGTTTGATGTTTCCATATCAAAGAGTCTACAGTAGGGTACCTTAATTTCCATTCACTGAAGAAAGAAGTAAGGATAGTCCAGGAAGCAGGAAGCAGAAAAGGAAAGAGAGCAAGACTGAAACACCATTTGATTTGCTAATGGGCCCATCTTCACAAGAATGTCTTTTTTTTAAAAAAAAAATCCTAAATAAGGAATAAGCGTCCCTATCAGTCACAGTAAAAGGAGGAATGTAAAAAAACTGGATTCCCTCAAATCTAACACATCTTTGCTTTGATCTGATCTGAGCACCTCTTATCCTATTTTCTACTTCATTTTCATTTGTGGGGGAAAGAAAAAGAAAAAGATTTTTTTTTAAAGTGAAAAGAAGTTTCAACATGGTACAACTATCATCTGGAGTATTAGATGAAAAAGACTGCCCCCTCTTTACAATACATTAAAACCATTATTTACATTTGAAAGCAATGCCAAAAAGTAAAGACTACATTAACCAAAGGTTGAATCCCTTGCGAAAGTCCTACAGCCTTAGAAACAGGATGACTACCCTTCCTCTTTTAAAAAGTAGCAAACAAATGGATCAGTTCTCATGACAGAAACCCCATGGAGCATCAAAGAAGTAAAAAAATAAAGATTCAAGGCATCTTCAAGCATCAAAATTAAAGGTGGTGACTGCAGAAGAATTGCTCATTAGGTAGAATTTTCTGAGATCGTAAGCATTTTTGACTCTTGCTATTGGGAATTGACATAACTAATGGCAGAGCACTCAAAGAAGATGGAAGGGGGGGAAGAATTTGCTATAATCATCAACAGTTCTTACACAGAATGTAGAAATAAATCTATAACTAAAACCATTACTGTAGGAAATCAACTTTCTATCATTATATCTTAAGTGAAAAATAATGTAGCAGGTTCAGAGGGGGGTAAAACTAGGCTGCTATGGTACTTGGTCTGAAGGTTTGGCAGTAAAATACAACAACTTCTGCCAAACAGGTGATTTACTTACCAGAATTTAAATCACGCCCAGGATTGAATGCTCTGCTATTCACGGTGGTGGACAATCTATCACAGCTAATGGTTCTAGACACATTAGTGTTAAAATTGCCATCAAACCTGAAATGAGCCCAAGAGAAAAATAAATTAGACAAATAAGCATGTATACTTGTTTCAAATTTTATAGGAACAGATAAGGTTCTTTTTCCATCACTGCCAACAGCCTTAAATATTGAGAAGACTGGTCAACTTGATCTACAAACACAGAAGCATCTTGGAAACAGACATTAAAAAAAAGGCAAACAGCACCAAATCAGCCACATTTGAAGGAAGAAAAGCTTTGACTTGTAGCAAATTCTACAATTCATCATTTTCGTTTAAGACAGTCAGCATGATGTGCTGCAGATTCCTATAGGAACTTTTTTGCATCTCCAAAACTGTCCTCACTAAAAGGAAATCAAGTGTATAATTCTTCAAGCTGCTATATCATATTGTTATTTCAAACACCTTTACTAAACTCTAAACCTGCTATCCTATCTTACATCTGACTAAAACCTGAATGACTAATTAAGTATATCTTTTGTTCTGAAAGGTGGTTTATTTATAAACCCTAAGAAGTGTTTTTATAATAAGTGTATGTTTATTGCATCAACATGCAATCAATTCTCAATCTACCGCATTTAAATGTAGAATTTAGACAGACATAGGAGTTATTCTCTGTTAATTCATAAAATATAGATTTATCACAGAAAGTTATTAGTAAAAATTCAACATGCCTTTTTATAACAATGGGAAAGGAGGTTTTGGTGGTAAATAGTTTGTGCAATTTAAAATTATGCTTAATGCTGGCTCCAAGAGGAAATAACATTCAGCTCCACCCCAAATTGTCTCCTCTCCTACATTTCTTTCTCTATACTACAGTATATGAAAACTCTTCCTTCTGGGTTCACTTTAATGAACAACTGGTCGAAACTGCATCCCGAGGGGGGAAAACAGAACTGTGACTCCCCCTTTGATCTCTTCCCCATGGAGAAATTCGCTCCCTGCCTAGCTTGCAAGATGTTCATTTGATTGACGTTTGCTCTGATGTGCAAAGCGCTTTGAACTTCAGACATTTAATTCCCATCAGGCAGCAGTCATTTTTATTCTCCTTCAACAAGATTTACAAGCAGAAGATCAGCAAATGGAGAAGATAAAATAAATTTGCAGAAGCTTTGAATCTTACATCAAAATAGTGTTCGTGTAAACGCCAACTGGATTTTATTCACTATTCACAAATAAATCAACTTGTATGCAGTTTCAGTTTTATAAAATGAAGAAAGAGAAATGGCATATAAAATACCAGTCATCAGCTGAACGTGGTTACTATATTAAGATCCCCTGTTATTTTGCCATATTTTCTGTCAATTTCTCATGAATACTCTTCATTCTCATGTTTCCCAATACCAGCTGCAGAAAAAGGTCATTCAGAAACCACAGTTTTCTTTTGAGTGCTGAAACGAGTATGTTTTATTAATGGCCAGCCATGTTCTTGTAATCAATATTTTATTTGCATATTGCAGGACTAAAATATATAAAACAAACAGCATTTTAGAAAAGTTCCAACTGAGTCTTAATTTAAGCTAATAATAGAGGCCTGCTTTGAAGGCACATAAGCACAGTTAACCAAGATTCATCCGACTAACTCATGGTCTATTGAAATACTGGATAAAAGAAATGCAGTTCTGGGGCATTATCCTAATACTGAATTCAGCATGAGAACATCTGATACTAGGAATTCTGTTGTATTATCAAATTCATCTAGCAATTAGGAAGAGCTGAAAGAAAGTAATGCTAACACTGCAGTGGCATAATCATATATTCTTTGCTAAATATTGCCAATCACACTCTTTCCTAAAATTTACATACTTCCATAAATACCTTCAAACATATTCAGTAGTTACCAATTACTATAATTTAATTTGTATCTAACAATATAAATATATACCCTCCCTCTACAAGATCACCAGACTTTCCTGATCTTTGCAAGTATCTCTGGTTACTATTAAGATTATTTTGTACTAAAACCAAATAATTTTAGCATTCCTGACAAAGTAACTGCACAAACAACTTGAAAGATCAGTATAGGAATTTCCTTATCTCTCCATTTCACAGCCCAGGAGAGGACAGGTAAACAAAAGAAAGAGCTGCGATAAAGCTAAAACTGCAATAGCAAATATTTAAGCAGCTATTTTATAAGAATGAGCCAGGTCACTTTCTAAAGGAATTATCGTAAATGATCTTCAAAAATAGCTTTACTTATATAAATATTACATGTAAATGTATCCAAGGCAGAGTGGCCAAATAGTAAGTTATAGAGGTAAATATTTCTCCAGTGCAATTTTTTCATCAAGTGAGATAAATAAAAGCAATCCTTAAGATGAATCTTTTGAAAAAACCACTGACATTAATTAAAATAAAGAAAACAAAATTTAGGCATGGAAGTTGAAGGGGTGAGTTACTAAGGATTTAATAGGCTGGCAATTTTTGAAGTTCTCAATAATTATCCTAAGATATTCAACAGTTTTAAATAGATTTACTAAACATGATGGCCCTTCTGAAGTACTGGCTAAAAGGTTTTTTTTGGGGGGCGGGTGTCTTTTAATGATTCCGTAATCCCTTACATCAGGGTGGAATCAGGGCAACTGAATGGAGCAGAGTGTTTCCTGCCCAGATGCCCTTCCTGTCACCAATGCAGCATTTGCAGTAGATAATTAACCATTGTGCCCAGAGAGAAAAATATCTGCCGCTACCTAGGATGAAACTCATAGTTCTTGATCATGAGGTGAGAGCTCCACCCCTAGGCCACTCCACCACTCCTTATAGTGGCTAAAAGTGCTGTAAAAAATCTACAACTTCTAGTGCTACCTTAGGCCTGGAAGTCAGTTCTGGAATTCTGGGCGTTGAAGTCCAAGGGCCGTAAAAGGGCCGTAGTTCCCTATTACTGATGTAAGCATAGAAAATGTAAAACATTTCTAAAAATGTTGTCAATAAACTTGCATGAACTTAGCCATGCAGTTGTCAGGAATCAATACTGGGTTTGATAATAAAAAACAGTGTCTCCTAAATGCACTGAGCAATCAAAATAAAATATCTATAAAGCATTCAGCAGAGTTTTATCAATTTTCCTAGGGGGAAAAAACCAGTCTCCACAGGATTATCCCATTTTAGATGGGGCTAAATAGAAAGAACAAACCTTGTTATCTCAGCTATCTCTTCCAACTCTAAGGAGCAAAATAGAACTTGGAATAGTATTCTTTCTAAACGATGAAGAGCACAATTGATCTCATAGATTTGTACCTCATGTCTTTCCGTTTTGCAAAATTTTGTCAGATTTGTAAATTGTCACAGGTTGTTGCCCACAACTACATGAAATGAACAACTACAGTTTGGTACCACTACTCTAACCTTTAGAACTATTATCTATTCCCTGCACACAATTCAAATGTATTTTACTGATGTGCACAATTCAAATGTATTTACTGATTTCTGTACAGCTACTTCAAAGTCTTCAGTGACTGCATTTACACACGCCCCTGAATAACAGTTCCTTTAAGATCAGGCTCTGCTATTTTTGGCATGGCTTAAAATAAGTTGAGACAGGTGAAGTTTTGATCTTCTCAAAACTGCCATTATAAACCAATTTAAGTTTATTAAAATATACAAATAATATAATTATTTGTAGTAATTCTGCATTTGTAGCAGTTTATCATTATAATTCTGGAAGTCTTAATCCAGGAAATAGGAGCATGTTTTATAAGTCTGCATAAAAGCTGTTTGTTTATAAGAAATTCATTTGTCGACTTTGGCAGATGTCCACTTAGACACTGGCAATTAATGCAATATATGACTGCAATAAAAGGTATATAATTTTTCCTAATGCCTATTAATAATATTTAAACATGTGGAAGCCACTTTTGGCACTAAATAGTATGCTTAAGCAAGGTAGGGCAAAACCTTTAATGTAAACTATGAATCTAGTGAGTTTTTTCATACAACTTAACCTTAGTCCTCAAAGTTTCAGCTGTTGTAGTACCCCTATAGTTGCATGGTCACAATTTGGGCATTTGGCAACGAGCTGTCACTTACCACAGTTGCAGTATTGCACAGTACTATGATTGCTATATGTGAGCTTCCCTGCCAACTACCCATAAGCAAAGTCATTCCCATAAGTTTGCTCATGCCATTTTTTCTCCCAGAAAAAGCATACTGGGAAAAGGATCTCATATTCCTTGCCACACCCTCATCTGTCTGCATTCTGTATCATCTGCCCACAGCCCCTGCTAACACTCCATAGCACTGCCCACAGTGCCAGCACCACATGCCTTGCCTAGGATTCCTGCTTTTTCTTATTTAAGAATCACACAATCATGAACAATCCTGACTTCCAAGATTGCGGTTGCTAAACAATGGAGTCGTGTGACACCACCCTTTATGACTGCATTCTTTGGGGACAGAAATTCTGTCCCAATTGTCACTGTGACCCGAGGACTACCTTCATTACCTATTTATAGATGTTTTTTGTGGACTGATTAACTTTTATAACATTTTTTCCCATATTCAGGTTAGCATTAGATATAGAAGCCATATTGATGACTTTAGGCAAGTAATTTTTTTCAGGCCTAATCTGGGAAATTAAAAAAAAATATCTACCATCCTCCATTGGATTAGCATAGATTACGGTCCACAACATTCAGTGAACAGGCTTTTATCCTGCAGTGGGTTGAGTTCAGCTGATAATAATAGTAACATATTCCTTTTATTTATATCTCATGATCAATATATTTTCCTTGCTATCGTAATATTTTAATTGCGCTACTTATATAATAATTCATGTATTTGCAAGTAAAACCCAAATTCCATCACTGGATTTTTTTCTTTTTTCCTATGACTAATGAAGCCTATTGGGTAGGTACAAGAAAAGAAGGAAGTGCACAAGAAAAATATCTGATTTCATCCCAGATGCTCCATATAAATATATATAATTTATTCCATACCATATAAATTGTATAGATTTCTTTCAGCAACTCATTCCAGAGAGATTTCATGGAAGACCATAACCATAACCCTATACCATTTTTCCTTGTTCATGATTCCCATGCTATCAACATTCAATGTGGAACCACTTCTGAAGTTTCTCCTCAAAGCCTTTATACTTTAAGCATGGCCTTCTTTGTTCTTTCTTAATATAGATCTTCTTGATCTAATATCAAATCCAATGACCACCAAACAAACAAACCAAAGGCCTTTTCCCATCTCCAATAGAAAATATTTGAATACTTACTCCATCATAGATGGTGGAATGGTGCAACAGTCCTGAATTGCTGTGAGAGGAGATGTCAAATGAGCAGTATATGAAGCTTCCACTACATGCTTGTTTCGATTTACCACATCCAAATAACGGTTAAACTTTTCCCGAATTTTTTTGGCTAGCTGAAAAATGTAAAGAGAAGCACAAAATCAAAATTGTGTTTCAATATTCATGTTCTGTATTCATAATGAAGAATATGCTCAAATTGCAAGAGAAAGCAATTGATTCCAAAATATACCGTATTTACATTCATATTTATATTTAATCAATAAAATTAAACAGCTTCTAGATAAACCAACAAGTATGGGAACAACTGCAAGGAGATTACTGAAATCGTTTCACTTTCTGTTTGTGAGTGTTTTTAAGATCCCCAGATTTTTCAGTTTAGTCGTGTTTTCTGACATAGAACTTAAACCAATCCCTCATTAAAATCAAATAGATATCACTCATAAATTAATTCTACTGAAATCTAAGTAATGAATTTAAAAAATGGAAAAATCTTATATGAATATGCATATGAATATGGTGCATTCCACATTCGTTGATATGCATATGTAATATAAAAGTAATGGTAATATCCCTACAATATTCAATAGCATTAACAGTTGAAGCAGATCTCTTTTTAAAATGGTGGTAGTTATATCAGAACTATAACACAGAAATTTGTCATAAAAAGCTGGAATTTTTTTTGCTAATTGAGAATGTACTCATCCAGACCATCCAAGACATTTATTGATTCTTTCCAAAGTCAATAAATTCTAGCCTCAAAAAGATCCTCAGATGTCCAGAAAAATGAGAATCTACTGCAGGGGTGGGCATTTAATTTTTCCAAGGGGCCACATGAGAAATGTTGTAGAGGGCTTATGCGTCACTCGCTGTCCCTGCTGCCCTGCTCCTTCTGCTGTCCCACACCCCCTCTCTACCATTGCATCTCTGCCCCATCCTCCAATGCTCTAATACTGATGCCACGTTGATGCCCTACCCCCTGTCAATATCCCATCCCCCATTACCAATGCCATGGGCCACCAAGGACCAGATGTAGCTTGCAGGTCATAAAATGTCCAAGTCTGATCTATTGAATCCTCACCTCCATTGACCTAACAACCAGCAAATTTAAAATTCCTTAATTTCTAGACGATCTACATTTGTTTGCTTCTGATAGCTGGTTCAGTGTGGAAATGTTAAATCACTACAGAGCACACTCAAGGAGGAATATAGGTTTGCTTTGTAATATAGTTTACAGATGGCATTGTTCAGATACCCAATCACTGTCATTTATTCCTAAATGCTACTACCTATTGGTTGAATTGGATAAGGACAGTCAGCATGGGTCATACAGCTACTACCACTGTACCACAATGAAAAGAGTAGCTCTGCAATAGACGTGTTTTTCTTTCAATATTTTTCTTTTTCACATCTTGTTCTTTGCAAAAATACATCTGTAAGCAACTTGTTAAAACAAGAATATATTCTGTATGTACACATACACATACATGAGTGTGTGTGTGTGTGTGTGTGTGTGTAGAATTTTCTGCCCAGTTACTAATTAATCCTGTTACCCAACTCAGCGCTGAAAATTATATGGTTTTCCTCAGTCCATTTGAAATTTCTTCATAATTCTTATTCTGAATCTTTAAGCTCCCTATAATTTATGGTCTGAATGAAGAATAATCTTACAATAATTTACAGCTCAAAGCAAAATGTTTAGCAACTTATTTTAAGTGCATTCTGCCTTAGGAATAAAAGGCTAGATTTATTTAATTAGTGCTGGTAAATTAGTTGATACTTTTTAATCCTCCTCATTCTATTTCTCCATATATCTAAAATTCACAAAAGGAAATGATTTTAAAAATACAGCTCAATTTGTACATATAAATATGTAATTTGTTTGTGTATTATGTCTGCATTTGATAAATGTCTTCCCTAAGTATTAATAACAGGCCATTTCATCATAATTTACCTTCTTATGTGAATAATTAGGCCTACAGTGATAAGTGCAGGGACCCTGCCTCAATTGTTTCTATCAAATTCTACGACTCAATTAAGGCTCTCCAAGGACACCCTTTTTAACAAAACATTGCTCAAATAAAATGACTTGTAGCATTATATTTAATTGTCATTATAGAATGATTTATTACTAATACTCCAGAGGTTTCTTGCCCAATCTATGTTATGGATCTAAAAGTATTAAATTTATTTCAAACAGAACGTTGAATCTTTCTGTGGGTTGAGAGTTTGTCAACTTCAATGTCGTCTCTATCATAAGTGGCTTACACATTAGAATTAAAAGATCAACTAGCTGCTCAAAACAAGAAAAACAATCACGAAAATAATGCATGGCACAGATTGGGGAGGACAGCAACATAAACCAGAGGTCCCCAAACTTTTGGGCACCATGACCGGTTCCCTGTAGAGAGGTTTTTCTGTGGACTGGAGGGGGCATGGTTTTGCATACTGCCTGCATCCCATGGATGGGGCTTTGTTTGTTTGCATGGCCCAGTTTCTGGCATGCAACAGACTGGTGCCCATCCATGGTCCAGGGGTTGGGGACCCCTGATATAAACTATTTCCCATAACGTAAACTATTTCTCCTCTATAATACTATCCTGGAGGAAGCCACTTTCCCAATAACAGAACCTGATCTGCAAGGTAGGTTTTAACTAACTAACTAACTGACTGACCGATTGACTAACTAACTAACTAACTAACTAACTAACTTACTGACTGACATTGGACTTACTCTCAGTGACTCTGAGCGTCTTACAAACAATAAAAAATCCAACATAAAAAGAATAAAAGCAATAACTCTCCACTCTCCTGGAGACAACAAGCAATCAAAGAAGCCACTTAATGCAATCCATCCCACTCTGGGTTCTCCAAGCCCATTTGGAAAAATCATGTCTTTGGAGTCTTGCAAAAGTGTGTCCAATTGGGGGCCAGTCTAGTCCCATCCCTGAGGATGATGTTCCAAAGAGAGGAGCCACCATGTAGAAGGTCTTTCTTTTGGTTCCCACTAGATTTACCTCCTTAAGCAATATTCCTTGCCTCCCCACTCTGATGGATCAGGTGGATGTAACCAGGAAGAGACAGTCACTCAGATATATTGGTTCCAAGCCATGAAGGGCTTTAACACTGACAAATAGCACCCATCAGCAAATAGGGAGCCAATGGAGTTGCTGAAAAAGGGATGACACATGTGCACACCTGCACAAAACCCTGCCAGCTATTGCAAGGAATTCTGTACAATTGTACAAAAGCCCAACAGGTACAGAGCAATAATGTTCTCAACGGACATGATGTTTCACAGAGCAGGCATAGCTGCCACAAAGTCATGTATCCTAGGTCCCACAAAGTGGCAGTGCTTTATAGTTGGGATCTGGAGCACATTAATTCTCCCAGAGAACAAATAACAGGAAAAAGTTGGTTCCCAAAGCAATCAGAACCCATGAATGGCTTTATAGGCAACACCAATACCTAGATTTGCACCAGCAGACCACCAAGAATCAATGCAAAACCTCTGAAACATGCATTTTTCTTAGTACAGACAAACATAAGCCACATAAACATAAATATAGGTCAATCTGGCTCCTGCAGAATTGGTCAGCAAATGATCGGATATGTATATTGGCAATCTTAGCTGAATTCAAGCTAAAAAACATACATCCCCTTTCCAGCACAATATTATTAATAATTTTCTTTTTTTCTTGATTGTGTCTGTATCTTTTGTTTGACCTGGCAAGTTGTGATTAATGTTAACTACAGATTAACAATGATTCAATTTTTCATTCACTTTATAAGCCATGAGTTAATACTATAGTAAATATGAGTAGTCAATCCAGAATATTTCCTTCTGATGCATAAGGAGGACTGTTTAGCTTTGCTTTGGGTTATAAGAAGAGCTTGTTTGTTTTTTGCATTAATATCAATTGCTTAATCGTTACTTTAAAAAATAAAAATTGATCAGGCAAAATCTTTTTCACAAAATAGCAGAATACAAAATTCTATCCGTGGAATTAGAAAGTTTTTATTGTAATTTAAATAAAATGCACAAAAACTGAAATGCTCAAGAACAAAATTATATATTAAGAATCTAGAATTTCATTTTCTATTTTTATTTCTTTTTACCACCCTGCAGTCCCTTAATTTGAGGTAGTTTAATAGAAAAAGTAGATACTTCACTGCTTCCTAAATAAAAAGGGAATTCATCTGATAAAACATTATTTTAAAATAATGTTGCACCAGTATTTTGGGGAAAATAGTTTGAATCAAAGCTATTGGTCCTCTAATTTATAAGACTGACCAATTTATAGGATTTTCACTCCAACTTTTTCATCCTGAAAAACAATTGCAAAGCATACTGGAGGATGATGCATACTTTTAAAATCCTTACCATTGATCTTTCAATATTCATTTTAATATTATGCAATTCCTTTTCAGTTTATTCAGAGAAAGCTTACTCACTTCATGTACCTCTTAAGCTGTAAAACTGCCTCTCCCTCTCCCTGCCCCCCCCTCTGATTTTTTTCCTTCCCTCAATTTTTTTGGCCTCTTCAATGGGGTACAAATACTTTCAAATAAGCTTTTATTTGTGCCAGCTGTAAAAAGGGTTAGAAAATTCATAATCAGCATAAATTAACCCAACACTTGTTTATGACCATTTGATAGGATTCTTCAAAGCAGTTTTGCCATTTGTTTTTATTTCAAACAGCAGCCTTCTGAAAGTTAGAATGAATTTTATACACTATATAACATATCATTTCACAACTACAGGCAACAGTTATCACTGGCAAAGCTATGATTATCATGTGTTCTATGGCTTACTTATCTAAATTCTAAACTTAGCCATTATTGTATGTAATTCAAACTGTTTTGTTTGATACATACCAGCAATCTGACAACAACTTCTCTAGGAAGCATTTAATGTTATCTCTTAATTCCTAGATGAATTTAGGAAGCAGCCTCATTCCCTGTATCAGTGTTTCTCAAGACATCTGAGGAATTCTGGGAGTTGAAGTCCATACATCTTAAAAGTTGCTGGAGTTAAGAAATTGCTCAATTTGATGACAGATTGAATTACAATCAGGAGATCTATGGGAATGCCTGTTGTCTATCAGCTGTTTCTATAATGCTAACACTTTCCACAGTGATACAATTAAGTCAGAAAAATGTTACTGGTAATTGTTTAGTCAATAGTGGCATTTGCTGACCTTTCATAAGCATATTTAAAAAAGTTATGTATAAAATTGCTAAAACTTATTTCGGTAATGTGTATTAAGTAGCACATTCCCCTCCATTTTTTTCTTAGCATGCCTTGCTTTGTCACAGATCATTGGTTTATGTTTGTGTACAGGAAATGATCAATAAAATGAAACAGAAGGAGAAAAACGTGCGCCTTAAACCAACTGAACATCACTGTAAAGTTTTATACAGGCAGTCCTTGACTTAACAACAGTTCATTTAATGACCGTTCAAAGTTACAAAGCACTAAAAAAGTAACTTAGACCAGGGGTCTCCAACCTTGCCAACTTTTAAGACTTATGGACTTCAACTCCCAGAGTTCCTCAGCCAGCTTGTTTTCACATGACCAATGCAGCATTCCCATGGTCACATAATAAAAATCACACGCTTGGCAACATGTTTATGACAGTTATAATGTTCCAGATTCACGCAATCACCCTTTGTGACCTTTGACAAGCGAAGTCAGTTGGTTTAACAGCCATTTTACTAACTTAATGACTTAGTGATTCACTTAATAACAGTGTGGCAGGAAAGGTTGTAAAATGGGACAAAACTCTCCTAACAACTGTTTCAGTTAGCAGCAGAAATTTTGGCCTCAATTGTGGTCAGGAGTCAAGGACTACCTGTATGTTGGGTATTTCCCTCCCCCTCAAAACTCAAAAGCAATGCTAAGAAACAATTGTTACACATGTAAATAAGAAGAATTCAGCTAAGTAATGCAACTGTTGTTAACAAGCTCATTTAACACTGTTGTAATATATTATACAGTAGTAATAATTTAGATCTGATGATGTTTTAAAAGAAAAGGCCCGCTGAATCTGAAAATCCTGCAGTGTATCAAATTGAAATGTCTAATGCTATAACAATTTTACTTTACTTTGAAAGTGACTTGTTTGTATTATTGGATAATTAATACTTTTTCAGTATTTCAATATGCTCATGTTCAAATTTTGGCTGTAAGCTGCTCAAAGCCTCAGTGGCGTAGTGGTTAAATGTAGCACTGCAGCCTATCTCTGCTGACTTGTTCAACAGGTTGTCAGATCGAATCTCACCAGATTCAAGATTGACTCAGCCTTCATCCTTCTAAAAGTTGGTAGAATGAGGACCCAAATTGTTTGGGGGCAATATGCTGACTCTGTAACTGCTTGGGGAGTGTTGTAAAGCTCTGATAAGCAGCAGTATAAAACACCTGAGTGCTATTGCTATCTCTGTTGTAAGCCGCCCAGAGTCCTCCGCGAATTGGGCTGCATAAAAATGTAATAAATAAATATACACTGAAATGAATCTCAGTATTTTTTTACATAAATTCTTCTCCAATATGGTGAAAGTTTAACAATGAAATGGTGGTGTCTGAACTGTAGAATACCCATCTTAAAGAGTTATTGCAACTCCGAATTACTTCAGCAGCAGGCAGACTTATTCCTTAATTCATTTTCAGTGTTTATATAATGCTACCATTATGTATCTGTAATGAGTTTACAAAAACATACTAATATTATAGCAAATATCAAAAACAATACATTTAAATAGTATTAGAATAGTATTTTGATTATTACAGATATTATAGAACCAGCCGGAGATTGGTTCCTTTAATGCTCCTGCAAGAGCCTAAAAATATACTTTTATTTCTGAAAATATTTAGTGTTTAATTTATTTTATTTTTGAACTTTTATTTTTGAGTTTTAGGCTACCTTATAATTCACTGCAAATTTTAAGCTATTTTGATAATTTCCTGGTAAGAACAGCCTGCAAGTGTATTGAATAAACAAAAACGTTGTCATTGTTCATAATACAGCATAAACTCAGTAAAAACAGTAATTATTAATTATTGAAATCTTTTTAATCTATTATATAGCAAAGTGATATTTTACTACCTCAAATATAAAATTAAACAGATAATACAATTAGTTATAGAATGTGTATAATAAAACCAACAAAATGGTACAGGAAGGAAAGTTATTTAACAAAATAGCCCATACATTAGCAACTAAAGAAATAGCAATTAAGACACTAGCTGGTATCCTGGGAAAAAGCAATCTGCACAAAGACACTACAGAAGACAAATCTATGAAAACCAGGCTATTTGATTGATGTAAAAAAAATGCAAGAAAAAAAAATGCAGGTCTTGACCCTCATGAGTCTGGGCCATACAGAATAATGTTATTGATCATTAATGTCTATGAACATCTTAGATCCGTGAAAGAAGTTTCAAAAGGAAACATTTTACTTCTGTCAATACTACAAATGAATTATTATTTGCTTTTAAGCAATAGGAAGATTTTATGTACCTGCAAACTGAAAAAAAAACACCAGTTTTTTTAAAATAATCAAACATAGTTCTAGCTATGATAATGACCAACATGAACAACTGTATTCATAGAAAATTTTTGGGCAACAAGATATCAGAATAACTATGGGCTGGACATATCCAGATAACTACTATCATCTGCTCAGGTGTGTGTGTGTGTGTACACCATGAGTTCATCAATTGTTTATGGACAAGTTCCTGTTTACCCCCATTAGTTATCCATCAGTAAAGTAGGCAGTAGTAATTTCTTACTAAGTAGAATACATTGATTATTATAAATAAAGCAGTCTCTCATCTTGATATGAGGAACAAATTTGTTTTTCTATGGTCACTAGCTCAGATTGTGTGGCTGTAGTAGCTCTATTATGACAGAAATATTTTTTGGGATGTGATATAGTAGGAGATACTGTACATTTGCGCTAATTGTATACTAACAGCACACTAGTAAAAATATTTTCTAACAAATCAGCACAAACATAAGAGTTATAGTATTACAGGTGGGCATAACAGCATTAGTTTGCACATTACATCATTTTTTGATACATTAAGAGATTCATCTTCACCTGTTTTTTTCAAGGAGCAGAAAAGTTTCCTTTCCAGCATAAGAAAAATAATTTCGGGATCACACTCCAGAGAGCTTTTCATTCTGACAGGGTATTTTATTTTCATTGCAAGGAGAAAAGAATAATAGTGAAATCTTTCTGTGTGATTCTTTTTTGTCATGCTACTTTTAAAGTGAAGACCGTCATGTCTCCATTGATGTAGTTTAATTTCTAGATTTAACAATATATTAAAGGAACATTTTGTTCTTGGAGGGGGATTTCAAAGTCTAATGTTACATCAAATGTGCTTTTGTTAAGTGCTGTCAAACAAGAACATAGCTCAAGGTCATAACAAACTTTAAAGTCAAATCATAGGCAGCCTCTGCAGCTCCTACCCTCTTTCTGAGGCCTCCATGCATGCTACAGAAGGTCAATTATGCTAGAACAAAATGTAAAGGACATTCTCTTCCCTGAAGCCATATTTGCATTCATTAATTTGCTTCTGTTTGTGCTTCCTGAGTCTCAATTATTTTCAACAGTTTTTATATTCCCACCACAAACTGGAACTTGTATAGTGACATCTCCACCCCACATTAATATAGCACCAAATTAGACGTGTGGATAGTTCTTGCTTAATTATGGTAATTGAGACCAGAATTTGCATTGCTAAGCAATGTGATCATAAAGTTCAATGTCACATGACCACACTGCTTAATGATGCCCTCCTAGCAGTCCTTGTTGCTATCATTAAGTGAGGATCACAGGTCATTAAGCAAGCACCTCACGTGACTGCGACTTGCAACCTCCTGCTGACTTCCTACAAATCAAGTCAATGTTTGTTGGAAGTTGCAAGTGCATGTAGGCTGGGGAGAGGTGCTTGCTGCAAGATATAAGCATGGCTACACAGGGTTGTGCTCCAGACTACAAGATTCTTGGTTCTCATACTCCATAACAGAGCTCTTTGAGAGGAAAAACTGGTAGGAGCAACTTGCAAACCTTCCCTGATGGCTTCCCCACTAATTTTGCTTGTGGAACTGGTTGTAAGTACCATTCATTCAGCACCATTGTAACTTCAAATAGTTGCTGAACGAGTAATCACTACCCAAGGACGTCCAGTACATAGATTGGTCCCCAAAGCCATTCTTTTAAAGGGCAAGTAACATTATGAAGTCTTCAGCAAGGAGTAAAAAATACTAAAATTAAAGGCATGAAATAGGAAAAGAAAACATAGCTAAAACTAATTTACATTAGTATGATTTAGTATACCTTTCCATAATTATCTTTTCATAAGTCATCCTTCAGGTTGTTCATGAATACCAGAATGGGGTTCTGTTACAAACCTTGTGACCTATGGACAAACAAAATATGTGCACATATCTAGACCGGGGCACCGTGTTGCAGTGGTTCTCCTCCTACCTCAAGAGCCGTACCCAGTCAGTGTTGGTGGGGGGAGAGAGGTCGCACCTGAGAGCCCTGCCTTGCGGGGTTCCTCAGGGCTTGGTTCTCTCCCCTCTCCTGTTTAATATATACATGAAACCGCTGGGTGAGATCATCCGACGACATGGGGTAGGATATCATCAGTACGCTGATGATTGAATTAGTGATGCC
>JANHGC010003637.1:149637-160196 GCA_027560395.1 Boaedon fuliginosus
AGCTCCACCCCTTGAGTGTTTGAAGATGCCTAATGAGGGGCGGAGCCCAGTCTTACGTCACCGAGTCCGTTGTAGCCCACACAGGAGAAATGTGTTCATTACTACCCCAGGATTAAACTACTGTATATCTTTCTTATGACTAATCAAAATATGTATCCACACACAAACACACACACACGTTTTTAAGAGCATTGCTTGACATTATTGGTCCCTCTTGGTGTCATGAAAACAACACTGTGCAATACTAAGCATATTTTAAAACACTGTAGACAAAGTTAATTTAACTTAGTTTGTATGAGGGTTTGTTTCTTGTTTCTAGAGGGAAGGAAGGAACCTTAATGGCAGGATATAGACTGATTTTTTGCCTAAATTTACCATTCCAATAAAATTAAGCCTTAAATATAGCATGTACATATGTATATATACCAAGTATGTATATGTGTACATTGGTATTTCTCTAAAGAAGAAATAATGGTGAGATCGGTGAATCATGTAGTTTGGTGACAACACTCCACCTTCAAGATCCCAATCTGCATTTAACCTGGCCGCAAGAACAGCAAAAATATAGTGAAGGGTGTTTGGTTTAATCCAAAAAAACTACCATTGTAAATTCGAGTAATTGCTAAACAAGTGGTTGTTAAACGAGGATCACCTGTGCACCCATGCAAAGGTTCTTTAAGGAGGCTTCATTATCTTCTAATACAAGCAAAACCAGAAGCTATGTTAACTTGAAACTACTGATATGATTCATATATTACAGGTAGTCTTTGATTTATGGCAGGAGTATCACATGATGGCCACCCCTACTCCTGATTTAGCAAAGGAGGGAAAGTCACCATACGTCACATGACGACCTGAGTTTGACACCCCTGATTTATGGTTTAACTACAATAAGGAGCTGAAAATTCATCTTTAAGCATCTTTAAGCAATATGGACATAAGGAATCACATACTTGGACCCAATTTTACAATCTTTTTTGCTGCAGATGTTACCTGCTCATGATCATAGGGATCTATGATCATTAACTGAAACCTCACATGATTGCAACTTGCAACCTTCCCTACTAACTTCCCCATTGACTTTGCTTGTCAGAAGCTGGCTGGGAAAAGTCGCAAATGGCGATGTGACCATGGGATGCTGTGACCACTGTAAACATGTGATGGTTGCCAAACACCCAAATGCTATGACAGTCAGAAGTATGAGGACCAGCTGTTTAGCACTGTGGTAACTTTGAACAGTTGTTAAATGAATGGTTGTAAATTGAGAATTACCAATAATGCAACATAGACTACTCTAGCCTAGCATATATGAAAACCTGACTTTTTCCTCAGACACTGGAAGCAAGCTGTTAGTGAAGCCTGGTATGCAAGGTACGTGATATCGTTTGTTTTTTCATGCTTTCTTTTTGTTAGCTGCTCAGCTTATTAGCTTTAGGTGGCCAGCCTAATACATTTTTAAATAAACAATGAAATATATAAATCCAGGCATCCTGGCTTAATATTGTGTGCACTGAAACGTGCTCTCTAACCCAGGATTAAAATAATAACCCTTAAAACAAGCCATATTTTAGCACAATACAGATCAAGCCACTAACTTCTAAACAATCCAGATTCAATTCTTACTTTTTAAAAACTGGTATATAAATTTTATCTCCAGCAAGACATTAATCACAGTTTCAGGTACATTTGAAAGATAAACTGTGATTAACTGTGGTCTGCTATTTTGTTTCATTCATACACAAAAAAAGTGATAAAGCAGCAGGAAAGAGTTTGCAAGCAAAACAGTGGACTTAGTTTATTTGGCCTTATTTGATCATCTCAGTCAAATATATTTTCCATCTCTAATCTGCTCAGTAACTAAAGAATAAACAAAACTAATTTGTTCAGAATTAGAAAGCCTATGTACTCTTATTCCTGATTTACAGCCTTTGATATATCATGTTAAGTACAATTAGCTGTAAATGTACCATCTAATAGAAATAAGTCACAGAAAACCTTACTAAGCAGTTAAGACTATTCTGCATGTGCTGTGAATTACAGAATCATCAACTTCACAATAAATAAATCATGTTTAATAAATTAAACAGGAACACAAACCAAGCTCTTCATAATAATTTCACAGAAGCCCAATATTCAGCTAAAGCGACCGATGTGAATGCCAAAAGTCCAGGCAATTTCAAAACTGTAATTAATAATGCAGCAGCCATCCATTGAGTATGTTAACAAAACATCTGTTTATTTATTAAATTTATTTGCCATCCATCTCACTATCAAGCAACTCTGGATAATCTTCAGAGTGTTTATAGATAATTTTCACAAGTTCACAGCACAATGGCTCTTTAGTCATGCTGTAAAAGTGAAGAAGGCAATAGATATTTCAAAAGCATTTCATGTAGACAAAGAACGGAGAACTTCATTTTCAGCAAAACCTTTTAGCACTGTTTTCCTTCACATGATAAATTATGCAATTATGAAAATGATATTGCTGTGTTGTCCTGTTTTACACTGATTTTTCAATCTATTATTCTGAAAGCACCAGTTTGGCCCAATGGTTTCAATAACTGAGTAACTAGATGAGCTATTCCAAAATAAGAGTACTATCCTATCTATTTTCATGGTCTTTCTTTTAATACAAAACAGGGGGAAATACTCAACGTGCAGCCTGTTTCAAAGGAAGAGAGAAAGGATAGAAAATGTGATTTGTCATCCTAAATTATTTTTTATTTGCTTCTGCCAATATGAATCAACATGAAATCCTAGCAGATGCCAGAATGCGTGGAGGGAAACTGTATATATAAGCACACATCCACAAAACACACAAATGCTTTCAGAAATGGAAGCATCTCTTAAAACTACTGTTACACAAATTCTATACCTGTATCTGTTAGAAGTGTCCATCTCTAACCTGAAAGTGTCTTTTTCCAGTATAGCAGATGAACTGTAGAAAAGGATTATTGGTATTAATAATTACTTTTAGCTTTAAAAAAAACACAGAGGGAAATAAAATTAAGCTGCCTAAGATAATTCATTTACATGTTCCTAAGAGAAAAATGATCCTAATCTACCCACACATCCCACATACCCCCCCAAAAAATGCAAGCAGGTAAGAATTAATTAGATTCTTCTGTGATCAATAGAACATATAACAAAATGTTTTTAAGTTAGGAGATCTTATGTATTTAACAAATTTAGAAACCACCCATCTCCACCACAGAGGGATAAGATAATTAGGTATAAATATTAATGCAAAATCAAACCACATGCCCCTAAGTCCCTAATATGACTGCAGACATTGGGATAGTTTGGAAAGTAACTGGTGCAAGCAAAGCATGCCTCCTTAAAGTATTAAGAAAACCATACATCTAGTAGAAAGTTTGATGACACTGATTCAAAGATTTTCCCAGGGTGGCTCCTTGTGAATTTACATGCACAACCATTTGCTGGGACCTGCAGTTTAGCTACCTGTGGGTGGAAAGAAGCAAATCAGTTGTATGCACCAGCACCTGCACATTCATAAAAGATTAAGATAATCTTACCTTCTGATTCTATGCAAATGAAGGGTTGGCATCTAAGATAAGGACTCCAATCACAAGATACACTTAAATCTGGTTTCTGAGTTAAGTAATCTTCCAGTTCGGCAGAATACACTGAACCACAAAACAACTAAATGGGCTTGGTTCACTCAACATAAGATACAAAAAAATTAAGCAAAGGTAATATCCAGGTGAGAACATTTGTAATTACAGTAATTAGTTCACGTAAACCAAGCGCTGAAAATGTGCAACATTCTATACTGGAATTGGTGGCTGCTCTAAAGCTTGTAGAGTCAGACAGCATTAAAAACAGTACTAAAATATGAGGAGCTGCATCCTGAGGGTGTTATTTTTCGTAGATACAACTGACTGATTTATTACTATAAATTTTAAAAAATATCTGCAAATGTTTCATAACGGTGCCATTACACTCATTCTTCTACACTCAGTCAATGGGATAAAGTAAGTAGATTGTTGTAATCTTTTGTCTATGCTTTATAGAAACCATTTAGTAGTAGATTAAGACAGAAGATAGGCGGACTCACATCTCTGTCAACTCTGCATTTTTATAATCTGGAACTTCAGCAAGAATTACTGTTATAGAGTGGATGACAGATATTATATTATTCTGTTATATGTGGTTTAAAAATAACAAAGAATGTCTTTAAGCTTTCCTCTTTCCTTCTTGAATCCATTACGTTAAAAACCAAAATGAATAGCCAGCCAATTTTTTTTAACATTTTACATGCTAGAAATATTTTGCAGAAGTAAAATAATTTGGATAATATAATTCTAAAGATTGTGAAAGAGAACAAATATGGAAGATTTTTTCGCCTTCGCTGAGATGTCTCTCAAAATTGCTTACAGATGCAGCGAAATGGTTTTCAAGTTTTTTACCTAGAAAATCTACCACTCTTTTCATTCTGCTCTAGAACTGCCTATCCATTTTTATTATTTAAACTGAGATACTATTTCCAAATTCCTTAGAGAACTAGCTTTACCTTTCAGAATTAAATTAAACTTGTGGGAGATACTAAAGTTTGAAATCTTAAAGTGACTGTAGAACATCTGGAGATAATTCCTACATGCTTACTTGCTATCAATCTATTTATATAGCTATCATATAGGACAGGTAGTCTGAAAAACTAAAGGTTTCTGAGGTTTATGTTCCTGGTCTTGGACGGCCAATATTCCCATGCTGTCAGGTTGCAAGCTTTTGTTCATATATTAATTTTGTCCTTAAGAACCACTCATCCATTAAATCCATGATTGATGAAATGGGATGGGTTCAAAGCTTCCCGGATGGAACCAGGATGAGAACAAGGCATACTGTGCTTTGGGTATGTGGTGTGTCAGGATATAGATTGTACACCAGGTGGAACACAGAATCAAAGAAGAAAATACCACTGCAATGGGTTGCTCAACTACAAAAAGTATTGCAAAATGAACATTGTTCTGATTTCTCTAAAATCTTTATCTTTTCTGATGCTACTAAGCACTGAACCTGATAGTAAAACATATACTGTCCATGTTAAACAGAAATCCCACAGGAATACAATTGATTTTTTGCTACCTTTTTTTCATCATAAGAATAACACATAATACATTTCACTTGTTCGCCAGAGGTAGTTGTTCTTGCTATTTGATTCTGCATTTCTCTACTGATTCTGATATGTTGTTTAAAATATATGCATTAAAATCCTGGGAGATGAGGAAATACCTATGGCATTATATTTAAACATACAGATCTGTTTCTATTCAGATTATGGCATTTTTAGCATTGATAATTCTTTTATATATTGAAATTGGGCGGTGGGGGGGAGCTAAGAAGCTCTCTCATTTGCCCTTGAATAGAAATAGACCAGGATTGAGCAAGTTCCGTCAATTCAGAGGCCACAACAAGCTTTGCAAAGTACATAAGGTCTGTACTTAGAGAATGGGTGGATCTGTTCTGTAAGGGGTCTTCTGGAGCTTTAATGCAAAAAGGGGAAGGGGCTGGAGTTTTGATCCCATCCATTCTGCAGACCATAAAAAGGAATCTGAACAGCGTGTAGCTTTTCATCCCTGCAACCTAATATTGCTATCATCAAAAGTCATAATGATGAAAGAGGACTAGAAGCCTTAAGCATACCCACCTGAGATTAAGAGACTTTGAATACAATGGAGTTTACTAACAAACAAACATTCATAGGTCAGTCAAAACAGTATATATGCTTGAGCCCAACAAAAAAACCTATGTATTGAATTTTGTGTGAATTGTGTTATATTATCTTGTATTCTCTGTCATGCTACCTGTTCCTCTACCATTATCCCATTTTGTTCCAGCTTAGTTTTGTCTTTCTTTCCCCTCTTCCATTCCCCTGTTTTTTATCTTCTTCTTTGCTGGAAGGGCAGAAGGATATGAATATTCGTATATTTGAGTATATGTATGATGTGTCCATATATTTCAATGTAAAAGCTGTTGGCAGATACATAATTATTGTAAGTGGAGCAATTCATTTTACTCATAATTAATTCAGTTTATAGCAACTTAATCTTTGTCTGCCCCTGCCATTCCTTTGAAGTTTGACAGCTGGGTACTTTTTCATACATGTGCATTTATATGAGTATATATGCAAATGTTCCACAAGCATATATTAATTGGAAGGAGAAATTTCTAGGATAGTTTCAAATTGGAAATGGTAACCTTGCATCATGGCCCAGAATGTTGTATGAGTTTTGACAGTTTATATACCGTAGATTTTTTAAAGGATCATATGAAATTCTAAGCAATCTGCCTTTTAGATAAATAATGTGTCTGCAATAGTAAGACAAGAAGATTATTGACAATTTTCTCATCTCTGTAAAATTTAAGTAGCAACTTGTTATAGCATTATACCAGGTGGACAAAAGGGACAGAAGTTAGACCAGATGGGTGCATAATTGTTAGTCAGTTTGGGCTTTCAATGAATAGCTATACCAGATGGATAAACAATTGCAAACTTTCTTCTATTTTAATGTGAAACTTAAAAAACATTTATTATATCAAAATGGCTGCATCAAAGCTGATATTTATGAAGCGACTGAGCTGGTCAGTGATGCAAATAAAGTGATTTGATAAGAGATGTTATATACAATAATTCAAAGATCCAAAGAAACATCCAGTATAACTATTTGCCAAAATATAGCTCTTTTGAAATCTCTTCTGAGCATGCTTTCTAAATATTGAGTAGAATCCTTCAGTGAAAAATGAGAAGAACACTACAAATAATAGTATTCAACACCAGTATAACTACATACTATGGGTAAGCAGAACTGTAGCCTCTAACATACAGTTTACATCTACACCTACTTACATAAACACATTTAAATATATTGAACCTGACTTTGGTCATGAACACTTTCATTGCTTTAATAGAATATGCCATTTAATCCTAATAAAAATGAACTTTACTATCCCTGCTGTACTACTCAGAAATAACTCTGGTTTTCAGATTAATTTCAGTGTTACTTATCTTGCTTATAAAAATATTTAGATAGGGCAAAAAAATCCCATAAAAGTACTGCATGGATAGAGATGTGATTCTCACTGAAAATATGCTTTAGAAAATAGTAACCAAGTCTTTTCAGGGGTATTAGAATCTGTGTGTTTTAGGTACATGGAGGTCATTTTGTCCTTGGAAATGTCGTACTGGAGGATTATAGGTGTACACAAAAACACAGCTGTTCCACTTTTTCCCTATTTTTTTTTCTGCATTAAATCTCTCCCACTTTCAACCATCCAATTAGTTGCTCACTATCAAAAGACAGTTAGATCCTTTCATCTTCCTGAAAACTAGATAGGACTGAAGGGTGTCATGGCAACTAGATCTAAGGTCACTTCCTGTTTCAATTATCTGACATTCAGTAAATAAATAAAATAAACTGACTTGTAAAATGGGAACACATGAACAAATGTTATTCTATTCTACATTCTAAAATTTTGGTTTTCATGCAAAGTACTGCAATATGTACATATATAATATATTTAATGGTATTATTTGTGGCATAGCCCTTACAGATTAATATTGTCACTACAAAAGCTCTTTCAATCAAGCGTTGCATTGTATCTGGACTATTAATTATATGGCATGTTTCAGACAATCCGCAAACTCTGAATACTGTTAAGCTTGTGAATGCTTGTATTCTAACAGACTATCTCAAAGAAATATAACCAGACAGTCAAATTTGCTTAGTTCCAGCAGTTTAAGTCAGAGGAGGTAAAAACTAGGCAAGAAACCAAAACAGCAATGGCTGCCTTGGTTTGTAAAATAACAAAAGGCCTAATGATTAATATTTTGGTGTCTGCCAATTAACTTATGTCTTGCTGCAAAAACCTTATGCTAAGAGAAAGGTTAGCCTGGCCCCACCCAACCACCATAACAGCAGCCCAAGGTAGGTTGCTAATTATTTTCTTGTCCAAAAGACTGCTAATTGCCCTGGGACCACAACTTAAAGGAAATTTTATTTGCACTATCAAAAGTTAGTTGCTGGTTTCTGTATGTGTGAGATTAATTTTTAAAGCATGACCGTATAACCCTGAGAATCATAAGCTTTGAAAAAGAGGTTTAAGCTTTTAATATATTCCTGAGGAAATTAAACGGTTAGAAGACAGAAATTATGTAAACAATTAAAACAGTAAAAATTCTTTTTAAAGTTTCAAATATTCTGATAAATTTTGGCATTTCCATGCAGGCAGCACTGGTTTCCTCCTTTTGACTTCTTACACTAACTTATGAAAAGTTTCCATATGGGATCAATCAATTCCCAACCTAGCTAGACAAAGATTTCAGTTTTTCTTTTCTTCAAATATTCATTTTGGAGTTAATATTTAAATCATTGCTTCTAAATATGCTTATTTCTAAGCTATTCACTACTAATCAAGAATATTAATAATGTTTGAAGGACAGTGAATGAGAGCAATTTAAATCAAAAGAACTTTTTAAATATTATGGGAAATTTATATCAAATAAAATTAGCTATCATGAAAGCCAGAAAAAAAATCAGGATTTGATAGTTTGATACTGTTCAATGTGTTTCAATGTGTAAATGTGTAAAAATCATCAAGTCATCAAGAACTGAGCATTTAATTCATAAATGGCACTCCTTAAATTTGCATTATATTCTTGCAAACCTTACTAGATTGAAGGAATTATAATAAAATTATAATAATTTTATATTTGCATTTTGGGCCCTGAAGATAGTTGTTTGCAGTGGCTTACAGACGCAAGACTGCAGTTTTTGGCATTTTAGCCGGTTTCTGTCATTTACTTCCAGTTTATGGCAAAAAAACACTCCTTTTGGGGGGAAAGGGTTCATTTAACAACCGCAACGTTACCTTAATGACTGCCACAAAAACAGGTTGTAAAATTGGCTGTGGCCATATGCTGACTTGTTTAAAAACCGCCACGACTAACAATGATAATTCCAGGCTCAATTATGGTCATAAGTTAAGGACTACCTGTGTAGTTCTTGGCAATGTCTTTTAAAGACAATTCAAGCTAAAATGATAGTCAGGAAATTGAAAATTAAACCAAGGAAGAAAGAGGGTAGTGGATAGATTTAGCCTTGAGAAATGACTATTGAAAAGAACTTCACCTTTTTGTCTTTAAAAACCTCAAAGCCCCAGAATGTTTATTCGCAAATCAATAATTTTGGAACATCGGATAGCAGATTCTCACTGAATGGAAGAGCAGTTTAACTGCAAACCAAAACTTTAGTCAGATGGTAAATTTTCTTCCATCATTACATAGTTGAAGCAGAGGCCTGATAAGAATCTCTCAAGAATGCTTTAATTTGAATTCCTGCACTGAACAGAGGATAGAAGTAATATCTTACGTTTGTTCCAAATCTTTGATTCTCTGAAGAGATTTGCTCAACAGGAATGCTTGTTAGTTTATGGAGTTGGTAAAAAATGATGTATCACTACTAGTGCACTTCATAGTCATGGCTGTGGGTAAAAGTAATTAACCTGACTTGCCTAATTGTTCAGGACCTCAGAATCTAAGGATGCTGGATATAAGGGAGCAGGCAATGCCATTGCAGTCTTTTAAACCGGGTGGTCTATTTCTGCTACAGACAACTATGACCACCTTATTCACATACTGAACTTGATAATCAATGCAGAAATCAGTATCTTGACCTCTTAGGTGTTCCTCAAAATAGCATTCCTGTACAAAACCAAATACATTGCCCTATTTTCACATCCTCATTACAAACCTTTGAGAACGCCTCCTGCTACCTTATGTCTCCCAGCACCCAGTTAGGTCCCACAGAGAGGGCCTGCTACGGATCCCGTCAGCTAGACAATGTCGGCTGGTGGGCCTGCGGGCTAAAGTCTTCTCTGTGGGAGCACCGGCCCTCTGGAACCAGCTCCCTGTAGAAATTAGGACTATCCCCACTTTGTTGGCCTTCCGCAAGGCTACGAAGACCTGCCTTTGTCGGAGGGCCTGGAATTGACATGCCCCCCCCACCTCTGAAGACTGTTGAATGTTGTATGAATGGTTGGATGGTTGAGTTTAATTTTAAATTGTAATTTACTGCTTTTTAATTGTTGTTAGCTGCCTCGAGTTCCCCTTGAGCGAGGAAATGAGGCGGGGTATAAATCAAATAAACATAAACAACATAAATATAAACAACTTATGGGAAAGTCAGATAAAAGGGCGTGTCTAATAGCCCTCTTTTCCAGCTTCTCTGTCCCTTGGAAGAGAAAAGAATTATAATAATAATAATTTATTGAATTTATACCCCGCCTCTCTTCACCCAAAGGGAACTCGAGGTGGCAATTCATATTTGTATTACACTTATTGAAGAGAAAGGGACTGCAAGAGAGTAAGCGCACACAATTAAGAATAGACCCTCCGTGGTGCAGTGGTTAAATGCAGCACTGCAGTCTCTGCTGACTTTTTCAGCAGGTCAGATCGAATTCCCAGCTCAAGGTTGACTCAGCCTTCCATCCTTTCTAAGGTCAGTGAAATGAGGACCCAGATTGTTGGGGACAATAAGCTG